>JASGAU010365311.1:34959-48101 GCA_030220045.1 Australoheros facetus
GCAGAAAACTCTAAACATGTTACTCCCATGGGGTCACACTGCTGTGTGTGATCTGGAAAAGCAGTCTAGGGTTATGGGAATTTTGAAGAAGTGGAGTGAGAAGAGGAGGAGGAGGATGTGGAGAGAGAGGGAGGAAAAACAAAAAGTAACACAAAGGGAAAAAAGAAAGACTAAGAAGACGTCAGAAGGAGGAAGCATAACAGGAATATAAATAGAAAGGGTCTGAGATCTGGCTGTTG
Organism: Australoheros facetus; assembly: GCA_030220045.1. Taxonomy (NCBI): domain Eukaryota; kingdom Metazoa; phylum Chordata; class Actinopteri; order Cichliformes; family Cichlidae; genus Australoheros; species Australoheros facetus. The sequence goes on from JASGAU010365311.1 coordinate 35,199, forward strand.
CTATATATGGACATGGCTGAGAGTTCTTGGACTGGAGCAGAGAGACGGAGATCGATTGATTTGCGTGGCCATTGTCATTGCCATTAGCAGGGAGGAGAGCTGCTCTAAACAAACCCTGAGGAATGGTGGGCAGCACTTTGCGAGAACTGATTTAACATAAGCATCGGTTAACATTTCTCTTGTTGAAGATGACACTTGGGTGGGGTGGGGTGGGGGGGAGATACAGTGCTCTGTGTCAACTTTTAATCACAAAGGTAAAACAAGTGGTAAAGTCCAATGAAACCTAAATGCCAAATATTCTCAGCAATCTCCAGGGGCTGGAAAATTAAGCCAGTCAGGGCGTTCCAAAATCTGCAGTTCCTCTAGTGGCCACTTGAGGTTGACTACCAAGTTGAGTCAATCCCCATAGACTCCCATTTTTAAATGTCCACTAAACAGCATTTAAAAGCATTTTGCAAAAAGAAGTCTTGGTCTCCATGGACATTTTCCCCCTTCTTAACAACTATATAGTATATGATTTTTTTTATAACTCATCTATCTTGACAGGGGTAAGGCTTAAACTTAGGGGACAGGGTTCTTCAATTAGCAGGTGTCCCAACACAGCGAGCTGTAGTTTGGCATCAACTCCGCTAATTCAAGTGAAACTGTCTGACAAATAATAGGGCCTCGTGTGAGCCATGCTAAATGGACAAAAGTATTGGGCCACACCTCTTAATCTTTGAATTCAGGTGTTTTCAGCCCCATTGCCACAGGTGTATAAGACCAAGCACCTAGTCTGTCTTTACAAACATTTGTGAAAGAATGGGTTGCTCTCAGGAGCTCAGTGAATTTGAGTGTGGTACTCTGTAACAGGATGCCACTGTGGCAATACGTCAGTTTATGAAAATTTGTCCCTCCTAGGTATTCCACCATCAGCTGTAAATGGATCCTTGCAAAGCGGAAGTGTTTAAAAACAGAGCATCTGAAGCTGCACGTCACATAAAGTTACAGAGCAGGGTCGCTGAGTGATGAGGCGCAGAATGTGTAAAAGTCACCGATGCTCTGCTGACTCAGTAACTGCAGAGCACCAAACCTCCTCTAGCATGAACATCAACACAGAAACTGTGCACCAGGATCTTCATGGCGTGGGTGTCCATCTCTGAGGAGCTCCTGTAGGTGTAAGCTGTTGGTGGCCCAGTACTTTTGTCCATATAATGTACAGCCCATCCACAAGACATCTATGCTTTAGTTTTATTGAGTGACATCCTAATATTTTATTAGTCTGTCACTCAGCACTAATAAGTAGATAAGTATGTCTTTGCATTGCTAGCCTTAGTGCATAGCGTAGCATTCCATTGTCTTGTCCAAATATGGTCACATCTTCTTCTCCAAAAACCCAGAACAACAGCACCCAAAACTCTGGGTTCTGCCTGCAGACATTTTATTTATTTATAAGAGAAATCTTAACTGAACTGGGACTGTATTTTTAAAAAAAGCTTTCCTTTGTTCTTGGTTTTAGGGATAGGTTTAAGGTATTACACTCAGCACATTTAAACCAAAGTGCCCTAAACCCTTCTAAAGAGCATGTCACGTCTTTATGAGAAACAGCGTAATGTGGCAACAAGTACGCTGACACGAAGCTAAATTGCTCCACTCTGGTCGTGGACACCTGCCAGCTGGGCTCATTTTCAGTGCTGCAACCCTGGAGGCAAAACTCCACCATCAGTACTGCTCTTGTCAAAACGCTCACTTTGACACTTCAAAATTCTTTCCCCATCTCTCTTCCTCGTCCTCGCATATCCCACCAGAGTCGACTGTCTGCGACTACAAGCACTACATCCTACTGCCAAAGGCAAGTTGGTGCAACACTTTTTCCCTCCTATCGAACCCTCCCTCTCATAAGTTTTTTTTTCTTTCTATTAAAGGTTCTTCCTGGCAAAGAGTGCTCATCCTTCTTTGTCAACAAGCTGAAGACACCAAGAGTGAAGACCAAATATGTAAAGGTGTTGATGAGCAAGAAGTATGGCAGATAGTAACAGCATGATCAGAGACTCACTAGCGTCATTCAGCACTTTCTTTGAACCGAACACAAATCTCAGACTGTTAGCATACCTGTTTAGAAGTGAGCTTTATCAAGGAGCCTTCATAGCCCTGAAAAAAACAGAAAAGAAAATGTCAGCAGTATAAACATATATATAACAAAGCAAGTATTAAACAAGGAACTTTAGTGTCTAAAAAGCTGCGAAACATGCAGACCACTTGCATTTACAAAAACCGTTTTTGCTAAATTACTAAAAAATGTTGGCATGGCGGGGTCAACAGCTGACTAAGCTTGACAGTTGGGGTCACGGAGCTCTAATGAAGACCATATGGACCAGATTGTTGTGTCTTACCTGATTAAGCAAGATTTACTGCTTTCAACACTCGTGATACAAACCATTTACTCAGAGCACATACCATGAACATTGCTTAAGTGAGCGATTAGATGCATTAATCACTTAAACAGCGCTGCTGCTGCACCATTAAGGTGCGTTAGTCTTGGTCGATAGTCCAAAAAGCTTCCAGCATTTACATGTATTCACCTGAACTAAACTCTGGGTCTGTGAGTGCTTGCAACAAACTGGAGCTTCTGAGGTGAATCAAATAGCTTTGTTTTTGTTTCGCAGGCACTGAGCCATTTTTCCATGAGACATAAGCTTCCCATGGATCAAGATGTGACTGAACCTCGGCTTTAAGAACACAGACACTTGAACCTCGCGGGAGAGTTTCCATTGCCGTTTATTTCATCACCATTAATGGAGGTCCCATTGACTGCTGGAAAGAAAGCTGCTAAGAATAGCTACAGGCCATCCATTTAAAACATACAAACATACCTTAAATGGTCTGAAGAGGAGATAGAGCTCCCGTGGTTTAATATCCAGTGGTAGCCCACTGACAAATAGCGTTCGGACCTGAGGAAGACAAGAGAGAGAGAGAGATCATGTATTTTTCATTAACCTCCACCAGTTATAAAAAGCTACACTGCATTTCTGACAATAACCGATGAGGTTAGGAGGAAAAGGACAATGAGCATGAGTTAAACAGTTACCTGGGCTGGCTTTACACTAAAAGATAAACTTTTTAAATCCAGATAGGGATGCCTTTCAGTTCAGCAAACACACTATGAAACACACTGGGTTCTACAGTAAGTGCATTGTGTTCTCCTGTGTAATCTACAACCTGCTGTGTTTTATGGTAACCCTCCCTCGCAGCTCTAGCCTCTGTTTTACATTTGAACTTTTCAACTTGCAACTTGAGCTGGCATTGCTGGGGAATTATAATGTAAACGTTAGCTACAGCAGACTAAATGGAAATGTAATTGTTGTGGTCCACAGTCCACAGTCAGAAAAGGTGCAAAACCCTGGGGGTGCGAAATAAGAGTAACTATAAAAGCGCTTTCAGGGAAAAATGGAGTTCTTATGTTATTATATGTAATGATAAGGAGGAAATGAATGCAGCATGATCACTGTAGGTGCACTGCAGGTAAAACTTGGTGCTCTTTTGAAAACTTTTTCATTTTAAGTGTGGATTCTCTAGTGGTGTTTTTTTGTTTTTTTTCTGAGGATACAAAGTGCATAAACCCCCTCAGTGTCAAACCTTAGATGATGAAAAATAGGTAGGTGACATCAGAGAAAGAGATACCAGACATCTTCAAGTGGGTTAGTGGGGTGAACTCATCAGGTGCAATGTATGCACAGAGAATAGCAATAAATTTGAAAAAGGATAAGGGGGAAGAAAATGGATGGATGGATGGATGGATGGATGGATGGATGGATGGATGGATTTGGGAACTAAAGTGAGAACTGCAATTGAAAAAGTATTGAGTATAATTTTTGGTTTGTTTGAAGAGTGTTAGACAAGACATTTGGTACTGTTGTCACATTTGTATCATATAAGCAGGGGTGAAAGTAAGCCGGTCCGGTCCGGTACTGCATACACTAAAAGACTCTGCGCCGGTATGCAGTACCTGGAAGAGGGGGAGCAGCTGTCTGCTGTAAAACTCTAAAACTGGTTCAGTCAGAACCGGTCACGGCTGCACTTTGGGTCAGAATAGATCCGCCAGCAATAAGCAGTCTAAAACACGACTTAATCAGTTAATAAATAGCTTTTTTTTCTCATTTCAAATTGTTTCTGAGCTGCTCGTGGTAGCTTCTCTCCCCTCGGAGCTCGAGGTTTTTGTCAACGGCCAGCCTTTAAAACATTCACCGCTACGTTTAATGTCTGTCTGCTCGTTACATAATACCCCAATTAAAAGCAAAGAGAAATTAACTAATTGTGTTTCATGTTATTCTGCTCAATTTCAACAACACAGCACAGCTTGAAAACACTGCTTATGACTGGAGAGTTCATTTATGCTACACGAGAGCGCATTTACTTTAAAAACACAGTGGTTGCCAAAGGGATTGATGCATTTAAAGGACTGTGTCATTTTACACAGGTGGTGCACAGACGTTAAAAAATCTCCGCTTGCATCAGGACAGGACAAAAAATAAATCACTTATCAATGTGTGTAAACATCTCAGTTCCTTAACAACTGAAAAAAATATATTCCACATTGTCAAGCGCTTCTAATTTCTGCCTTATACAGGTAGGCAACACACACGGTTTTTGTCACAGTACCGGCACACATTTGAAACTACTTTCACCCCTGCATATATCCAAAACAACAGCTAGCTGCCAGTTAGCTTAGCTTATCTTCTATGCAAACTAAGGGTGACTCCAGCAACCTGCTACCAACCAAAGGAATCACGAGGAGATTGTTTTGGTGCAGCACGCTCTTTACAACCAATTTCACCTAGCAACAGCCAGCAACCCCCTGACAACCAGGCTAGCCAGTGCTAGCTGACAGTCACATACAGTTTCAAAAGAATTTTGAGTCTTTAAGACAGAAGTCCATAAGCTCGTGGGTAACGTCACAGTGGCTACATCCATATTATTAAGTGTAAAATGCATGTGCACTTGAATTTTATGCCACCTATGCTAACCAGCTGATGGCTCACTTGGTGTCATTATCTAATGCTGAGCAATCACCGTATTTTTCACACAATCAATAATATAATGTAGTGAGAAGTTATTTTTCTATAGCAAACTGCAACTAAATTACACAGAGCTGCATTGTAATTAGTGTTAGGACACGTAAAATTTCAGACAGGGGATATACATCATTGCTAACTGATGGAGACAGCCACGGTTTGCTCGCAGTATTTTCCACATGCAATTATACAGTACATCATACAAGTTTTCCAGCTCCACCCGCATTTACTCACTTTGTCTTTCACTCTCACACTGTCCAAACAAATCTTACACTAAATAAGAGGAGGCCTCATAGCCCCTTCTTTATTAAAAAAAAATAGAAAACTGTATAAACAGTATATGTAATAGAATTTGTCCTGTGTGCAGAGAAAACCTGACATCAAGTCACACAGGACAAACTGGTGTTTGGACAAACCCTGAACATCGGTCAACAAACATCACAGAGAGCACACAGCATTGTGTCCCTTTAGTTATGCGTACACAGAGACCTCTCCAAAATCAACAAACACCCTTCATATATGTTCGGTTTTGCCTCATTCCAGTAATTACAAACTCAAGTGCCATGTTTTCCTCATATCACTGTTGTTTCAGGTATTGTTCAAAATAATTCGTTTGGGGTTTTTTTGTGAGACTTTGTCCAACACAGTAAAATAGGACACAGGGTGTCCCATTCAGATGCAGAAGGGGCCTAAAAGTGTAATTCCTTAAGTTATGCAATCGGCAATGTGGCCAACAGGTCCTTAAAAAACTGATGTAAACAGCAGTAGTCCTGTAACACATGCACGCCCATTAGCACCAGCGGCAACATTTATCAAACACAGAGCAGCACTATAGGATGCAGAAGCTGAGACGCCCCGTCACATCTGAATCCAGATCCTGTTGCATTATTCTGCTTGTTACATGTAACTGCAAACACATCTGCCCTCGATGAAGGGTCAGTCCAGGAGATGCTAAACACAGGCATTTCTAACTATAAACGCCACTGATCACAACATGTGTCTTCTATTTACACAACAGCTTTATTTTTGCTTTTAACCTCCATTAAGCTTTACAAAACAGCCAGGCAACAAAAGAAACAAGCTCAATTTTCTAATAAAGTGCTGTTAAATTTACTGAGTCAGACAGGGAAAAATTGATACATTTAAAAACGTTTAGTCGAACGATATTATCGGCCAATATTGGTCTATTATGAATATACTGGTTCCAGATATTTTTCATTTTTTTATTAGAACAAAAAAGAAAAGAAAAGGATGTTTTGGGGTAATTTAGACATGTTTTCATCACACAGCTTGTCTGTTTATCCATCTGTCTATATAGATTTGGCACTGGCCCAAAAAATCTAGTCACCATGAGCATGTAATCTAAAAAGGCATTAATCCCACTTTTTCCTGGAACTTTCACCGAATTGAAGATATCTTGGTTCATCGAGGATAAATGCTTGAGTGCACGGAAGACAATACAATCAAACAATACCAAAAAAAAAATGCTCCTCCAAACATCACAACATCAATAGCATGATAGTGTAATCTGATTCTACACAAGGCTCAATTTAGAATAAAACCGTCACTATGCAATTACACGGAGTATATTCAAAGCTCCCAGATTCATTAGATAGTGGATTCACAACTCAGGGGACAAAGGAACTGCTGAACTCACACTGCACCTCATTCCCACATGTAACCTGATACGCAACACTGAAGCCAAAGGCAGAGCAACACACAAACAAAGGAGCTTAGCAACTAGGGGGAGCAAGAGCTGGCGAGTGCCAAAAAACCCATCCAGCTAAACAAAAATAAATAAATAAATAAAAAAAATCTCACCTCAGCGTCTTTCTCACCTTTGCTCTTATCTTATCTGAGCTGGGCTGAACCCTGCAGGGCCCTCACTGCGCTCTGTCTCTGGCAGTTCTGTTTAAATAAACTCAATTGAAGGTCTCCTTATATGGAGTTACACGGGAACAAAGAGTCAGAACAGGATGGTATCAATCAGACACAAGCAAGGTCAGTCTCTGACAGCTGTTGAGGCTGATAAAACTAATAATGCGGTAGTAAAAAAGTGCAGCAAAAATAGAAACGGTGCTCAAGCTGAAAAATCTAAAAAAAAGCTCCTGGAGATGAAGGTAGATAAGTCACAAGAAAGACACCAAAGCTTTACATTTGAAATCTCCATCAGGGGCTGTGTTTGTTTTCTCTGTCAGGTTCGCTGTTACGGTGAACGTAACTGTTCTTGAAGCTGCTGCACGTGACCAAAAAAACAAAAAACAAAAAGCCAAAATCATCCAAGGTGAACGATGTTAGGCTTTGCACTGACACAGTTAGACGACAGATTTATATGCCACTCTTTTTAACAGTTGTAATTTTACTCTAAGTGGCGAGAAGCCAAATGTGAACATCAGAGTTGCTCACATTAAGAAAATCTTAGTCATCTAGCCCTTCCTTGCCAAGCTACCTAAAATCTTATCTGTGATTTAGGTCCTGTCTTCAGTCATGATAACAGCCACTTAAGAGCTGGATGTGATACACAGGTAAGACAAACTCAGACAATGAGTTTGTCTGCAGGCTCAGAACAAAAGGACATTCTTGGCTTGAATCTCATTCCTGAGACTTCCTGACGTCAGCTGTTGTGATATATGATCATTTTCTTTCTGTGCGTCCAGTGTGGAGCTGACTGCACACACTGGGTACAGGATGATTCACAGGTAAATTTATCAGCAGCTCTCTTCTTTAGACATGTGCTGCTGATTACAATATCAGTCTATATTTATGCCTCTATCAGGTTAGCTTAAAAAAAAAAAAAAAGAAGTCAGGGAGTGGTAAAGGAGCTGCCACCAGGTAAAAGGAGACATCAAAGTTTCATGATGTAGTAAACTAAAGTGAAGGTCAAGCCAGGGGTTGAGTAGATTCTGCAGATTAGTAAAAAGCAAAGACAAACCCTCGGCCACTCTTTTATTGGGTTTGCTTTTATTGGTTCCTTGTGAGTCACATACCTATATTTCCATAGTGCTGAGTGGCCTGGTTTAAGCCTTTGAATCACTGACCATTTATGGCGTGCTCAAACACGATCACGCAGGCAGGTTTCGATCAAAAACAGCAGTCTCTACCTACCACAATCCAGCTGAGTACTTCACAGCCGGCGTGCCAGTGCAGTTCCCTGGCAACGCCTTAGCGGTGCACAGCAGAGCGCCGAGCCCCAGGCCAAAAACATCAGATCCTATTAAGGCCACTTCTGCAGCGAGTCCTATGGGATCTGTGCACCTCTAATCAGAGATCTTTGACTCAACAAGCGCCGGGTGAGGTCATCACCCTATTGATAATCTATCAGTGTATTTTTTCTGACCTACGGATGGAAAGTGAGGGGTGAGGAGTCTGTGCTCACAACAATACTCAAGTGAGGTGTTACCTTGAAGAGAAGATCCTTTTTTGTTGTGGATGAGAGCTAGCGCTGTACCTAGTCAACAATCATTTTTCAACATTATAATTATCAAGGCTAGGGCAGCTAGCGGTAAAATGTCAGAAAAAAGTCACATTGTGATTTCCGGGAGCACATGTTGACATCTCCCTATTCCTTATTTAAACAGCCAACAGTCTAAACAACAAATATATAGTGTATTGGTAAGTTTGTATATGCAACCCGTTGCAAAAATTCAGATTTCACACAATATGACAAAATACCATCATGGAGGCATCTTATCGGTCCCAAACGCATTGCTCAGCAGGGCAGCAGCTCTAAACACACTCTTCCAGCACAAGATGAACTGGGACTCCTGCAGCAGACAATATGGTGCCCACAGAGACCGGATCTGAGCATCATTTGGTCCCTGATGCTCAGTGAATGTGGATCTGGGACAACTGGATGGTCAAACCAGATAACAGTGCTTTGTATTGAATTAAAGCCTAAATAAATACTTTTTATTGTGTTACTCTCAAAGAATTTTTAATTTGCCCTGAATTGCATAAGCAGAAGAAAATTGATGGATGGAAGATTTAAAGAGTCTTAAGGAATATTCAAAACAATCATCAAACCTCTGCACACAAGTTTTTCAGAATATCTTAGTAACAATAATACGGCGAAGAGTAACAACAACGTTTTCTTACGGCTGAACTAACAAAAGGCCTCAGACCAACTTCCACCAAACAAACACAACTGACACCACAACCGTTTAATAACCACAACTGACGGAAACGCCATTCAAAATGTGCACAAATGAACTTTGAAGTTAAGATGATGCAATTCAGCAGGCATTATATAGAGTGGCCTGATTTGTCGAAGTGAACGACCCTGTAACGTATTAATGTGTCATTTCTATTCAGCTTACATTGTAGACTGTTAAATTTGTTAGAGCAATCGCCTGAAATGCCTCATTATACTCTGCTGCGTTATGTGACTCCCTCACATATTTGCCCTGACTTTAATTGAGTGCTTTTTTGACCATTCATTCTGGCTGAAATGAGGGACACGACCTTGGTGCAATGTGAGAAGATTACTATGTGTTTCGTTCTCCCTCCCCGTGTGTGCGCGCGTGTGTGTTCGACAGCCAAGTTAATAGACGGAGGTCCTTCGAGCCAGCCGTGGCAGGACACAGCTCTAACCTTGAGGAGAGGGTACAGTAGCATAACGTAGCAAGTGCACGTGCAACAGTGAGGCGATTACCTGCACACGAGACAGTAAAAGGAGATGAAGAAGAAAAGCTCAGAGGAAATGTTTCATTGCCCGTCCACACAGCTTGCTTTCAAATCCACCCGAGTCCTTGTTCTCTGTGACCGAGCTAAAAAAAAATCAAAGTCTACCCGTAAGCCCACGTGAGCTCAGGGCAGGTTGAGTTTTCTTGCATCAGTTGAGCACAGCGTGATTAAAAACCAGCCCGACTGACAGACTCCCACACCCCCTGAACTGTCACCGCTCCGGCTTGACATCACTCTCCATCATCCTCACAAGTTTTTCCTCTTCATCTTCCATCAAGGAATGTGAAGAGTGAGAGGCCGCAGGCCCAGGAGGTGTTGAACGACCATTTAATGGATGGCTCGTTTTTGTCTCTTAATCGCCTGGGTTCAACGGGTCAAATTTCACATTTAGGGTCGGAGGTCACAGACTAACCCGGGTTATTGCGCAGGTCTGGGGTCAACTGTGAGATTAAGCACACTCCGAACATCAGGAGTAAACTCTCGGAGGAGACCTGCTTTGTTTTTCTCTGTCTCTCTCTTACTCCCACAAGAGCTTTGGACTAACAGTTACTGCTCAGTAAGGGTCTGTAAATGTTCCAACAGGTTAACCTTTAAAAGACATTTAAAACAAATGACCTAGGAAAAGCAGGAAAAGTAAGCGCCCACTCTTTTCTTCATCCCTCCATAAGAGTTCCACTAGTTTTTAATCTGGCTTAGAAAAGGATAACCTATTCTCTTGATCGCACTCATACTGTATATATTTTTTTTTCCTTCTCATCAACTGTACTTCACCTTACAAATGACCCATTCAAAGAATTCATCAAAAGTCATTCATACAAGCACCATTCTCTTCTTTCCTTTTGTTATCTGATGACTCTCCATGAATGGACTTTAAATTCCTAAGTGCTCATTAACGTGAACTAATCTCCGCGTCAGCCTTTCCTGGACTTCCTTTGTTGTCGCCTGCCCGAGTGGGACACCTTAGACTGTTCAGTGTTGTGGTTGGGTGGGTAGAGGGTTAAAGTGTCTTGGGCAAGTGGAGGAAAAAAACAACAGGGGATACTCAGTCATCCTCTGCGTCACCGTGAAGAAATCTTAGCCTGCTGCTAACAAGTTGTTTCCTTTATGTGCTGCAGCTGTTTCGTTTGGTTTGTCATTGATGGCACTAAGTGATCCCATATTTTCATCTGCAAATAATGCCTGCTTTGTATCCATCCATCATTTTTAATGCAACTCACTGGTTTTTGAATAAAAGGTAAAAAAAAAAAAAAAAAGACATGATTATGAGAATATTATCCCATAAATAGTAGAGTGGTTTCTATTAAATCTTTCAGCTATTCCTCACAAATTTTTTTAACCACCTAGATGGCACAAAATGAATTGACAGATATTGTCAGATACTGGCCCCTAACACTGGTAAATGTTAGTGCTCGGCCAAAACAGGACTTTAAAGAGTTTTGAGATTGATACAATATAGCAATATACCAATATAGCAGCCAATATTTTTTTTCTCTCTCATGCCCATGAAACATAAACCGATTTCCTAACATTTGTTATGTGTACTTATTTGTGAGTCCTTGCCAAGACGCTGTCAGCAGGGAAGTTGCAGAGTGCCCTCTAGTGAGCAAACAATGCAACATCAACACTCATTACATGGTTGAATGGTGTTTCTCCTGCATCTTCTCTACTTTTTAAATTTTTATCATTATTATAAATGGTGATACCAATATAGTGGCAAATAACTACTGTCGTCCAATAATATCGGGCGCGCTCTAGTAAATGGCGTCTTGTTTGCCAAGATGGTCAAATTCAACAGGGCCGGGCAAATATCAGCTAATACAGATATTTAGCAAGATCTCGGGGGCTATCTAGTTAAAACATAAAATCCCAAACATATATTTAGCACACACACGCACAAAAAAATGTAAACACAGTTTATAATCTAGAATCATAAAAATACCATTATTATCTAGCAAATTAGCACCACTCTAAGCCAGCCAGCCTACAGTAAGCAGCTTTACTGTGAAGCCAGCTGACAAGAGAAAAAGCTCATTTTCTTGTACATTTAATGCTTTTTCTTGTTTTTTCAGGCCTGACCTTAGATTGCTAATTCTTGCTGGTCAGCCAAAGGGTAGTTGGTATGCAGCTGCATAGTCAGACTAGCACGTTTCTCCTTGTTCTTCCTGGCTAGCTCACGTCTTTAAAGCTCTTCCCATGACCATAAATGGTCCCTGTGTTCAGCGATCTCAGCGTCATGCTTTGAGTCCATGGATAAGGGATAAGGAGTTTGTCTAGTGGGACTAAATCGGGTGCACAAGAGACATACAGAGAGTGAGAGAGAGAGAGACAGAAAGCAGAGTGAAAAAGAAGGGAGAGATATGAAACTGTATGAGAAGAGAGACAAATTATAAACAGTACCCGGGTAGAGGGAGGGAAAGTGGGAGGAAATGGAAAGAGAACAAGATAAGGAGGTAGCAAGGGAAGAAAAAGGGTGGGACATAGGAAACGAAGGAGGGGAGGAAACAAAGGGGAAGGGAGATAAAAGCAGAGAGAGGGAGCAAGAGAGGAGGAGGAGGAAGAGGAGGAGGGTGGGGACAAATTAAAGGAAATATGAAATAAGCTGGGCCACCATGTGCTGCCAGCCTTGGCATTGGTTGTACCAGTCTCTGGAACTCTAGTGAAAGTATCAAATGTCATTCTTGACATAATTTTCATCATCAGCAACCCCTCATGCCCTGTGAATGAAACTGACCACTGCCTTCAGGATGGAAATGCCTCATCGCAGCACAAAGGTGATCACTTAGAACAACTTTGCATTGATCTGCAATGATCCTTCCTTTGAAAGTGGACAAAACCATTCCAGCAAAATGAGCCCCACTGCATAAAAACCACTGGATGCCCTCACTGCGCAGGACTCATATTTCAGGTTTTTTTCTTTTAATTTGTCCCCTGTCTGGCCTGAAACAATGTGCAGAACATAAAAGGAGTGTGAAGGCAGGTGCAAAGAGACAGAGATGAGACATGATATACAGTAAGGCAGATAATTATAGCTTGTGAGTAAGCAATATTAAGCAGAGGTGACAGATGAAGCGTATAAACACTGTATGGCAAAGCAGAACAAAATGGCCGACTGTCTAGGAAAAAGCTCACACTTCCTTCCGTTGTGTAGGATGTGATTTATTTCAAAGCA
>JASGAU010365313.1:0-15182 GCA_030220045.1 Australoheros facetus
CTCCCTGCTGCTGCTTTCTTATGAGTTGGATGAACCCATAAACTCTCTTTCTTCCTTCTCTTGTTTAGAAACATCAGGGCCTCATTACATCATTGCTTGACGTCGACTGCATTTTTTTTCCACCGTGCGTTATATAGGGAGGATTTAGTCGCAAAAACGCAACGCGTCCGGTGTGTATATAGGTTACACGACAGGTTCACATCCGAAAGATTCGGAATTTCGTGTCGTTTTTACGCAACGCATCCGGTGTGAAAGGTCCTTAAGTGTCCTGAGAAATGTGTGGCCCACTGGCAAATAGCCTCATGACAATTTGGCCCATAGAAAAATGTAGTTGAATACCCCTGCCCTAGAGATGGTGTTGTGGGAAAATCCCAGTAGATCAGCAGTTTCTGGAATACGCAGACCAGCCACGTTCAAAGTCACTTAAATCCCTTTCCTTCCCCATTCTGAGGCTCAGTTTGAACTTCAGTAGGTGATCTTGACCATGTCTACATGCCTAAATGCACGGAATTGCTGCAATATGAATGGCTGATTAGATATTTGCATTAATGAGCAGTTGAACAGGTATACCTAATAAAATGGACAGTGGGTGTATAACAGCTCAAGTCATACAGTAATCAAAGTCTGAAACTTCTGCTGGAGTCCAGCAGTTACACTGAGCAGCTTTGGGAAGTGGACAGTCAGGACATTTGTCCAAGGTTTCCCTCTCATACATGTACAGCACACAGCAGGAGACAGTCCACTTCAAACCTGTTCTCAGTGGAAACACTCAGGTTGGTTTAGGCGAGGGTGCAGTCTGCACATGCAGTAACCAGACAGCGTTCAGTGCTTCACATACGTAAAAACAGCATGTGTGACTGTGTGGAAGGATGGAGGACTCACAGTGTGGAAATAGGTGTTTTCTGGGACCTTTTCCTAGTATACCGTAAAAACAAACAGCATAATACCTTAAGATGCCAGCAAATCCGTTCAGTTCCAGTAAAGTCATGTATGTCTGATTCACCAGCCACATTTCCAAAACGCTCTAATTAAACCAGTTTCCTGTTATTTCTAGGGTAAAACTGACATTTCACAATTAAATAGCACAGCTTCCATAACTTTATCATTTTATTGCTACCATACCCAGTTAGAGAGGTTTTGTCTTTGGAAAATACATATCCTTATAAACAAAAACGACCAAAAGGAATCACTGCAAGTCTTTAATGTCCTTAATTTCATCAGTTCCCAGTGGGAAACCTGTTTAAAGCCTCTATTCCCACCAAACACTTCAGACATTTGGCTGGTCTAATAAGCACAATACCTGGAGCCTTTTGGACTTGAATAAGCCCCCTGTGCCTACCTGCTGTGCATTCCTCTTGTCAGTTGTTGCCCTGCGCAGGTTCTCAGCTCCCTCCTTGATTTTCAGCTCCTTGCGAATTTCCCTGCGGATTCTTTCGCGCTGCTCATCCAGAAGTTGCTGAACACTGGAGTCCGAAAAGTCAGAGTTCTGGTCCAAACCAAGCTGCTCGAGAACCGACATTCCACCCGGGTCGCTCTGAACAGGAGGAGAGCAGGAGCGGGAGAAAACAAGGAATTAGACAAAAATCGCCTCTAAATTTCCAACATATCACTCCACTTTAGACTGGTGGGACGAGGTGCTGAGAGTGGGATAGACAGAAGAGGAAGAGATGGTGAGTAAGATAAGGCAGTAATGGGAGGAAAGAGAGTGATACAGTGATTGTGGGGTTGGGGGAGCAGAGGAAAAGGACAACCAAGAAAGCTACAAAAGGAAGCAGGAAGATGGGGAAAAGATGCAGGATGAGTGGTGAGGAATGACAAAAATCTTCTTCAGTTGTTGTTTATGATATTTCCAAACAAATCTGCAACGTCCAACCTGTTTTCAATTAGGGCTTTGAAGCTGCTGATGCTCAGGAATACCATTAGAGATCCTATTTTCAGGAAATTCTGTCTGCCAAATGGGATAAACTCAGACTATACACAAGGATCAAAGTGAATTACAGATCTGTCCCATGACCCATGCTGTCCATTGTCCTCATTCAGCTTTCTCACAAGCCAGCCCCTCTCTACTGTGTGGGAGAAATCCAACAATTGTCTAAACTTACATGAAAAACAACGGCACACACATCCGTACTAGAATGTGAATGGACTCCACTCACACCACAGCTTTTTCTTGTCTACTCAGAAGATATTTATGTGTCTTCTGCCCTCAAGTAGAACTACAACTTACTACAAAACAAGCCATCAGGAACACAGCAGGAGATAAAGACTGCGGGTTACTAGAAATCAATGTCGCTCAGCCACTATTACAGGAACTCACAAATCAAACAAACAAGCCAACAACACTTCACCTCCGAGCTGTCCTCATCTTCCTCGTCACCATGCCAACACATAATTCACTCAATCTTATATGTCCCAAAAAGCTACAGAGGAGCAGAAATCTTGTGGTTCGCTTCTGAGCTCCGCCAAACCGTCAATGCCACACAGAGAGCAACAGAGGCTAAGGGGAGAAAAACGATAAAAAGAGATAAAGAGAAGGAGAGTTAAGTGAGGGAGGAGGGGGAACGCCTCCAAAAGAGGATATCCGTCCCAACACCAAGCTGCTCAGGCCTTTCCTGTTTCCTCTGTGATTTTGCTGCTGTCAGTGGTGAGTGAGACACAGAGAGAAGAGAGACAGGACTCTGCACATAAAGATTGCATTCTCCCTGTTAAAAACTTAGTTAATTATTTTTGTATCTGTGGCGCAAAGTCATTAAGTTCACCGCTTAATCAGATCTGGCCAGGAGTGAATTTGTGACAGCTATTTTTTTTCGCCCTCAATTTGATCGGTGATATAATCTTAAGGGCGGAAACAAGGGGAAGGATGCGTTTTCCAAGTATTGGATCAAAGCCAGCGAGTAAGGTTGGGAAACATTACTGCTGCCTGCTTGACCTCCCATTTCCTTTGGGCTCCACATCAACAAACCCCAGTGGTGATTCCCCTTTGCCTATAGAAAGCCCTCTTAAAATATGATAATATCACTATAGGAGTCACAGTGGGTGGACTCCAACAATATTACAGCTTTGCCTGACTCATAATAGGCCTTATTTAGAAGAAATCGATGCATTTTCCTGTATGGCTCATCATATGACAAACCAAACGTCTATTACGCTGAAACCCCCAATCAACAGAACCAGTTAGAAAATCATTTTATCACTGCATTAGAAACGAGTAAGGGATTTTCCTTTGGTTATGGCCAAAAATCCTTTGGGGGAGGCAAAAATTCCTCAGTGCAGGAAAAACCCTGATCATCTTTCAAATGGTAAGAGGAAGAGTGTGTAGTCTGGGTCAAGATGTACAATATCAGTGTTGAGATGTAAGATTATGTGGCAAACGAAGGGAGATTTGTAGCCCAGTGGTCTCAAAAGAAAACAAAAATATGCAGAGTTTCTGTCATCCATCTGTGCTGCTGTTGAGTTTCAAGCTTTGGTCAGTGTGCTGTAAGTGCTGTTTTTCTATGATTCGTTTGCTGCTGTATAATGATTGGCTGATAGCTTGCAACAGCAGCCGCATTAAGAGAATACAATTATGAAAATTATAAATGTCAAAATTTTGAAACAGACCATCTTTGGTAAACAAAATGCTTAATCATCAGTGGATGTGTGTCAGCATAATACAGTTTGGTCAGATGTTTACATCCACTCATCATGGCAATCATCATCAAGTGTTCTTTTTCCAGGGTGTAATGATCATACAGCATACATCTTTAATTATTTTATAAAACAAGAATTTGGTGCACAAGTTTAAATTATTTTCCACTGCAGATTCCAAGATCATCAGTTCAAACAATTGTACACAAGTACAAGTTATTCAGATGTGTCACTTTGCCAAAGTCTGGAAGAAGACCCAAACTGTCACCCTCAGATGAGAGGAAACTGGTTAAGATGTTCAGGAACAACCCAGGAACCACCGAGGCTCAAGCCAGCCATGAACTAGAAACTGCTGCAACACCAATGTCACTGTCTACAGTGAAGTGAGCGTTACACTGCTGTGGACTGAGAGGGGGGAGAGCAAGAAATAAGCCCCTGCTCCCATAAGACCAAATATTTCTCCGCCTTTCACCTCTCAGTTTGAGTGATCCAAAGTGGCCATTGTACCACACCAGCTCTTTAAAACTTGAAATTTTCCCTGTTGACTAAATCATTTACATGCATCTCATAAGTGAGAGAGAGAGAGAGAGAGAGAGAGAGAGAGAGAGAGAGTGAGAAACAGGATAGCATAAAGAAAGGCAAGAGTATGCTACAGCTAGCAGTTATCCCTTTGCTAGAGGGACAATGAAAGCTGCTCATTAGGTGCCACTGGCCTTCTATTTGCTGTCACTGAAAATGACAACAACCAAAGTCATGAGGCCAGCAGTGACAGGTCTTTCATGATGACTCTTGCTAAGCACAGCCTTTACAAAGGTTTTGACTGGATATCACGTTTCTATTTACAGAAAACCTGTTAAAATGGTTTATGTGTTTTCTTGTCATGTTGGGAGAACTTGAGCGCAGACGGGACTAATTATGTGTGATTTTGCAATTTGTCTGTCTGTCCACATACAGCTGACTTATCTCTGTCTAAATTGGTAGATCTAAACATGTAGATATGATTATTTCCTGTAATCTGTAAAAAATAGATTCAGCAAGTTCACAGTGGCTCTGTGAATTTAAGTGAGCCGGCTCACCGCAGATTTGCTTCTATATCATGTAAAAGGCAAAATCTTTTTTCTGGTACATGTAACTTTTGTGCGGGTTTATAGCTTTTTAAACATTAGTGGGGTGTATATTAAATTACTTGACACTAGCTACATTTGTCAATAACGTTTATGTTATGATTAATACAAAAAAAGAGTTTAAAGTGAAGAAAAATATACTATTAGCATGTTCTGTGCTACTATATCATACGTTGACATGAACTATGGATTATTTAAATGTACAGTAGGGTTATTTTTCATGCCTGAGGCCCACATAAAATGTTATCAAGGGCTGATAAATGCAAGCAGGCCACAATCTGATAATCCTGAGTGCAAGTGAAGTGGTTGGGTACATCTGTACAATCTATTGCAATTCAAAAAAATAAAAATAAAAATAACCACATAACACATCAAGCACAATAAAAGTTGACAGCAGAGGCCAAACATTTGAATTAGATTGCATTAGACTGAACATGTGTGGATTCTGGGTGACATAATTAAGAACAGCTTACAGCTTGTAAGAGTTTAATTTTGAGCCCTGTAACGGGGACTCTGTGGCTCTTAGATGCTGTAAACCAAAATAAAGGCATTTATAACTTTACCACTAATCACGCAGCGCTACACTTAATATCACTAGAGAGGATCTTTGAAAGGAAATGTTGCAGAGTCGCTTGTCTTTATGAGCAAATATAAGTCTTCTGGGTGGTGGTTGTTATTCTAAGGCTGTGACCCCTCTTTATCCAGAATGACTGATGAAGATGAGGAGAAAGCTCACTGGTGCCAAGATGCCTTTTTAAACACGACACGGTTAATCTTCCCCATCTACATTCGCGTCTCCACCTCCCTGTGTATATACATGTAATCCACACCTGTGGCTGTAAGAAACTCTTATGAAATGTTTGCTTACGTTTCCAGCGGACAGTCTGCCATTGCTACAAAAAAGGCTTAAGTGTTTCAGTATTAGTGGATTGCTGTCTTTGCACTGAGCCAAGTGATTATCAGTGAGATGTTGAAGTGATTGTGTAACTGAGCTGGTTGTTTAAGTTCTCATACTTTGCTCATGCTCTCCTCTTATCCACAATTTTAGGCAGAGGTGCCGATAAAATGGACTCATGTTACAAATAAAGTTTGATTTATTGAGCTGCTTTAGCTGGCCTCCTCAAAAAATGTGGCTATATATCAGGGCGACAGGTAAGTGTGGGGACTGCAAGAAATGGGATGGATGGTTTTGTTTTCTTTAAGTCGGATCAGAAACGCATTAAAAGACTAAAAGCAGGCAACATAGATAATAAACACGAGCGCTCAGCTGTTTGGGATTTGTAACAGGGGGGAAGGGAGAGGGATCTTTTTTTTTCAGACATCAATGCAAATGCCAAGACTATGACAATTGCTCGACTTTTTCAAATCAGTGACCATAATGGTAAAAGACATCACATGTAATGGATTCACATAAAAGCCAGGCTTTAAAAGTGCACTGATTCTCCAAGCCTGATCTCCTCAAGCAAATCGCACCGGGTCAATTCATCTGGTCATCTTTAAGTGGGGGCTCGGGACCCGCACTCTTCATCTCGCCAGCAGTTATGTTACACGTTGTTGACTTTCTACGGTCTCTGGTCACCACTGTGTGTGGCTTCTGGTGCGGATGGGGCTGTGAACTGGGTCAACACTTCAAAATCAAAGCCAAAGTCAACTTTCCTGTTAATTCTGCAATATGTACAGAACAAATTAGGTCTCCCCTGACCCATGTTGTGCAATTAGCATCAAACATAAAATAAAAACACTTCTGCTAGTTGAATCAAACTGTTCTTTCTTTACATAAAGTGGCCATAAGAACCGTCACTGATGTTGACGGTTTGTGGATGCATGCACACATAAGGTCAGCAATAGTTATTCAAGTTATGTAAGGCTAACATCACACACAGGTGTGTTTCCTTAAAAGGAGCACCCAGAACAAACTTTTATCACTTCTAAAAAAACATGAACATCCATATTTAGTTGAATGAAAGAATGAACGCTCAGTCCAGCACACTTCAGGATGTGACATTTGTCACCTTCCAACACAACACATGTTAAAGACATGCCAACAGCAGCAGACATCTGCATAATGTGATCTGACTTGCATATGTAGGTAGCACAGAGAGGAAGTATCAGATGAGTCACAGTGGTCATGGTGGAACTGACACTTTTCTCAGGCTGACACCTCTTCATGGAGTTGAGCTCAGCAGTCAAAGAAAGCAAGCCGATACAGTCCAAAAAGCAACTTCACTCTCCATCTGTTGACCCCGTGCTGCAGTACAAAGATGGCGACAGCTAACGGGCATGAGTGACTCATCTCGTGCAGCTTGTTAGTGAGCTAGCCCAGGGAGGAACATTCAACTGCAGTGTCCAGGGAAGCACTGATGGGCTAATTCAATAGATAACGGCACCAAGCGGGGCTAATTCAATCAGACTGTGTGAGCAGCACAGAGGAGCCTACGGCTGGACGGAGATGGACAAGGCACGATTGGGGTAGAGTGCAGCTTTTATTTTTTTTTGTGTGTGTGCGTGCATGTCCTCTATTGTGAGTACAATGCCTGGAGTTTTCCAACTGAGTGATAATGACCACTCAGTTCAGAGATAGTGTCCACACAGAGGTGTGGCTGTGACAATGTGCATGGCAAAACTAGGAGGACAGATATTTACTTTTACTGCACGGACACAGACACTCAAACAGTAAAAAAAACACAAAACCCATGTCAGTTTCCAGCGAAACATGACGACATGTCTCCTGGGGAGTGAGGCCACACAGCTCAGCCCAGTTCAGGTTGAGAACATGTTATTGTAGAGGGCGGGATCGGTGTACTCTCATGGTCATAGCACAGCCTTTTCAGAGCGGCCTGGCAAACATGACGAGAAGTGAAAATGCCATTTAAAAAAAGAAAAAATGACTGTTCGTCCGTTCTGTCATGATAGGGGAAGGGCAGATGAGCGCTGGCTGTGCTCAGGTCACAGCTAATAATAGAGGGGGAAGAAGAAAGAAGAAGAAAGATACGGTTCAGGAAGCATTTCAGACAGAAACAAAAACTGAATATGAAATAGTTCTGATGATTCACTCTCTGCACCCAACACAGATAACTATTTTAGCAACAGATGACGATTACTTATGATGATCAAAAGAGCACCATTCCACAAATAATGTATGTTAACTTATTAGTCTTAGGTTTGTTAAGTGGGAAGCCCAAGTGGCAACCTTTGGGGCTGAAAATTTACGCCGGTGCAACGTAGTTCCTGTAATGGCCACTTGAGGCTGGCTTCTGCTAAAGTGCCCAATTTTACTGTTTATAGCAAAAACACAACTTTTTTTTTTTTTTTTTTGTCTCAACTGCCATTTTTACCCTTTGTGATAACTAACAGGCAGGTTATAGCTGTCTGCTAGGCCTCACCTCTGCTAATATGAATCACTATGCCTATGCACTATAGTGCACCTGTACACTATACCTGTGCTGTTCCTGCATTTCTATTGCAATACTCTAACAAATAATAAGGATTGCCTTGTGGTCAGTTCAACTAACAGACCATCCATGAAGTCTGTGCTTCAGTTTTAGAGAGTAAACTTGTTCTATTTATGTGTTATTTATGTGCACTGATTAGCAGGTATCAGTGCCTGTGTTAATGCACCTGTACAGTCTTTGGATTAACCTTTCTAAATGAACTGAGTAACTTAGCTCTCCAGCCTCTCATGCAATTACAGTCTGAAAACCAATTTGGTGACCATCAAAAGCTAAAATCAAGACGCTACATCCATGTAAATACTGTACACACAGTCTAAGAGGAGGACCTGGCTCAGCACTGAGTTTATGTTGTATATGTTTTTTTTTAACCAGATGGTGCCCAGAAGCTAGAATTCCATAAATCCACTGTTTCAACCTGACACACAACAGTTTGAAATCATTTATAACATTACTGTAGGTTACATATACAGTACTTGCTGCTGCATTTCTTGGATCTCTGGTGGCATGAGCGAAGCTAGAATGACTGTGTAGAATGGATAAGACTGGGAAAATCATATAAACAAAACAGTCTGACAAAGCCCCTCTTAGCGGCATGTTTATCTCCTCTATCAGGTTCGAGCCTGGCTGTTTTCTCTTATAAAAATACACGGAGTAAAACAATATGGCACACAAATCTGCAAGCAGTTACTGAGGAACAAACCAGAAATGACCTGATAATTTATTAATCATTAATGCGCAGAGTGGTATTGAATTATTCTATTCCTAGAATGTGCAGCTCAGCAGCTGGTTCAGAGTTAATAAGAAAAGAGGGAAATAGACGCTAATCCTTGTTTCACAGACATTTGACATTTTCTAATGATTTTTTAATGTTTACCTCATTATTATCTATCACAGTGCTTAACTTAAGGCAGATTTGGGACTACTCATTAGTGACCCACTGACAATCAGGAAATGGCATTGAGTTATTTAACTTCTACAGTAACTACAATTTTTATGCCTTTTACTGTAAAGTCTGAATAATGAATAATCAAATTTAAATTCCTTCTCCTAAAACAAAATCCTGAATGATCAGGTCCCATCATATCCTAAAGACCTCATGACACCATATTTTTCCAATAGAGCACTTCACTCTCAGACTGCAGGTTTACTTGCGGTTCTTAGAGTTTCTAAAAGTAGAACGGGAGTCTGAGCCTTCAGCTATCAGGCCCCTCTCCTGTGGAACCAGCTCCCAGTTGGGATTCAGGAGACAGACACCCTTCTGTGTTTCAAAGATTAGGCCTAAAACTTTCCTTTTTGATAAGGTTAACAGATGGGCTGGATCAGATCATGCTGCTAAAGGCTCAGGCTACTGGGGGTGGGGGTCCCATGATGCACTGAGCATTTCTTCTCCTATCCTCTTTTCAGCCCTGATGCATTTATATGGCACAACAGCGTAATATTAACTTGTGTCTGCTCTCTCCCATTCTGCCTTCCCCTCACCCCTCCAACCAGTCACAGTGGACAGATGCCCCTCCCTGGGCCTGGTTCTGCTGGAGATTTCTTCCTGTTAAAATTGAGTTCTTTCTTCCCACCTTTGCTGAGTGTACTTTTGTTTATTAGTGAGACATTGCTGCGCCATGAGCCCATACAAGGAGCAGCTGTTATTGCTTTGCACAACAATGTTGAAGATGCAGGTGCTGTGGGAGGAATCTGTGCAAAAAAAAGAAAAAAATCTTAATGAAACAAAAGATCATTTTGGGTAATTTAACCAAACAAAAGGAACCTAAAATAAAGCTAAACAAATGCAGCATCAAAACAAGCTGCCACATCCTCCTTCCTCTACTGTTCAATACCTATATTTGCCCAGCTTCACCTACATGGACCCTACCACTTAGACAGGCAAGGAAGGTGTGATTGAAACGAAAACAACCAAAACAGAAATAAACATGATCTTAATTCATAAACATGGTTTCTGCTGACATACACTTTAATTTATGGGTACCTATAGAAAACCGCTTTCTCATCCTCCCCTTCTGCTTCTGTATCTCAATTACTCATTGCTCAGGACCTAATCATGCAAAATTTCTTGATTATCAGTGATTAACAGCTGATACCAAGGACACAGCGGTGACCCACAGAAGCAAAACGTGAAAAACAAATAAAGAAGAAGTCATAACTGTAAGTGTGTATCGTTTCCTCCATATCAGACACAAAACAGATGGTGCACCTCCATGGTGTGTCAGTAACTCTGGATCACTGCACTCTCTGTTTTGGAGTGGTTTAATACCCAGCATTTAATGTGGTGGGCCCTCAAAGTGAATGTCTAAAAGGAGTGAAAGTGGGTAAGGAGAGGGTGTACAGCGTGGATTGTATTTGCGCCTAATAATAACAGCTCTGTGACGATACTTCATCAAATGTCTGACTTTGATCCAAATGTTTACATTTATTTAGCTTTTTATTATTAACCAGCCTATGCTAATTTGACTGATGATAACACAACTGTCATTACTTGGAGGCAGTTAACAGGATCCATCCTTTGTGCACCATGACTGTCTGAACAAAACAGCATGGAAATCTGTCATCTGGACCAAACTGATGGGACTGAAGCAGCAAAGTACAATCGCTGCTACCATGACTAACAGTCCATGCACTCCAGGATGAAGGTGCTGAAGATTATCATGTTTCCGTGACACACACACATACACGCAAACAATGACAGAAGCATGAATCAGCACAGTTTTTTTTAAATGGATTTACAGTAAACTTGTATGTCACTTCCTGCAGACTTCTTCCACTTCCATTTGGGTCATTTTAAACTATTGTACTGAAAAAAAAAAAAATGAAACTCAGGAACTCAGGAAAAACCATTTCCTATTCTTGTCATGCTGATAGACTGCATGACATAGAGGCAAGGCCAGGGAGTGAGACGAATGAGCAGATAGTGAGTGATGCCCATAAATAGTGCGCACACAAAAAGAAAGACGGAAATGAAAAGTAAAACATCTGAAGTTTCCTTAAAGGGAAAAGTTGGTTTGCATAGTCACTTTTGGCCTTCGATCAAAACTCATAAACATGTGAATTCAAGATTATTTTAGGGTGCAAAGAAAGAAGTGCAATAACTATGTTCAAGCAGCTTAATGAGGGAAAAGAAATACACAGTGGTGAGAGCAATAGCCAAACTTTGGAGTCATGCTCATGAAAAAAGATAAAAGAGAGAAAGAAGTGGCTAGCAATGGGCTGAGAGGGGCAGAAAGACAGACGGAGCAAACAAAGAGAGAGTGGCAAGGGGACAGGAAGAGAGGGAGGGCAGAGAGACTGCAGCGGGTGAGAGAGGCACGGGGTTGAAGCAGGCAGAACGGGGGTGGGGGCAGAGAACAGCAATGAATCAGCAACCACACACTGCAACTACAAGGCGCAATGACTGGGCCAGTCAAGTGTTCACCAAAGTAGCTCATAGACACCAAAGAAAGGAAAGTGGCTGCTGGCTTACGTCTTTGTATTTGTAGTGCAGTAATAGGATTTTTTCCTCCTTCTTTCCAGTGTCTATTCTATAGAATTAATAAATGCCTTTCACCACAAACCACAAACAATAGGGTAACTGGAAATGATCTGTAGGTTGGAACTGATATTTTCATTTACAACACTGAAAGATGCCCATTATAGCGTCCCAAAGAGCTGCATGACATTTATATGACTTGTGACTTGTGTTTCTTTCTTTCTTTTTTTTGGAAGGGGGGGGGNGTGCCCTAAACCCCAAATATTCAATTTATATCTGACAAGGCATCCTTGCATTTGAGAAGCTGGAACCACTAAAATGTTAGAGAAACTGACTGAAACGATTAAATAGCTGCTTATTGTTTCGGCTCTAGTAGACATACAGGAAATGTAGGAAGAGGAGCTTAAAAAATATTACAATAGGAGAAGACAATGGAACTGTGTGACCTGACCCACAACTAATAAATGCACATATAAAAACATAATCGTGAAAATGAGGGCAAAGATGGTCAGATTCACAACCTCCAGGCCTGCCTGTATGATCCCCCTCTCATCTTGATCACCTCCAATGTGGCCAAAAATAAAAAATAAATAAAAATTAAAAATAAAGGAAATTCATGCAAAAATGATGATGATTATAGCAGTAAACACTAAATTTAATTAAAGAATCTCACTTTGTTGTTTTGTGTCAGCTCCATTTGTTCTTCTAATGGCAAGCCATCGCTGAACTTGGCTCAACCTGACGGCCATTGTTCTCACCTCCTACTGGCCACTTCACTTTGGCATAGGTGGAAGAAACTGAGCTCTATGTTTTCCAAACATATGAATTCAAACAAAAACCTGACCAGACTAGCACTGTCACATTTAATTGAATCAATTCCTATGAACAGCAAGAAATAGCAGAGCAGCAAATGTGCCCATGTGAGAAGCAAAAGCAGCTCAATCTCAGAGCAAAATGTGAAATAGTAACCATGCAAAATATCTGTTCATGTGCATGGATGTGAATCATCCTGGTTTTTGTGACAGTCAGCATGACTTTGATGTGATGAATTCATTTATTACAGGGGAAAAAAAAACTATCCAAACCAATTTTTTGGAAAGCTGAATTAATTCTTGAACCACACTCAGGCCTGATTACTGCCAGACCTGTTGAATCAAGAAATCACCTAAATAGAATCTTTCTGACAAAGTGAAGTGGGCTAAAAGATCTTAAAAAGCAACACATCATGCCACAATCTAAAGAAACAGATGAGAAACAAAGCCATTTCTAAGACTTTGTTACTCCAGTGAACCATGGTCAGAGCCATTATTTACAAATGGAGAAAACTTGGAACAGTGGTCAGCCTTCCTAGGAGTGGCCAACCTACCAAAATTAATCCAAGAGTGCATCAACGACTCATCCAGGAGGTCTCAAATGAACTGAGAACAACATCTAAAGAACTACAGGCCTCACTTGCCTCCTTTATGGTCAGTGTTCATGATTCAGTGATAAGGAGGAGGCTGGGCAAAAATGGCATCCATGGTAAAGTTCCAAGGAGAAAGGACTTTTGGGAAAATATTTTGTGGACTGACAAGATAAAAGTTGAACTTTTTGGAAGGTTTGAGTCCTGTTACATCTGGCATAAAACTAACATGTCGTTTCATTCCTTCAAAAAACAAAAAAACCCAAAAGAAATCATACCAACAGTCAAACATGGTGGGGGTAGCGTGATGGTCTGGAGCTGCTTTGCTGCTTCAGGACCCTGATGACTTGTTGTAATTATTGGAACCATGAATTCTGCTCTTCACCAGAAAATCCTGATGGAGAATATCCGCCCATCAGTTCATGCTCTGAAGCTCAAACACGCTTGGGCTTATGCTGCAGGACAATGATCCGAAACACACCAGCAAGTCAACCTCTGAATCACTCAAAAAATAAATTGAAGGTTTTGGAATGTCCAGATTTAATTCTGATTGAGATGCTTTGGCATGACCTTAAATAGGCCATTCATGCTTGAAAACCCTCCAATGTCGCTGAATTAAAACAATTCGTTAAAGATTCATTGCCAATTATCACAAACGCTTGAGTACAGTTCTTGCTGCTAAGGTTGGCACAGCCAGTTAGGTTTTAGGAGGCAATTACTTTTTGGCATAGGGAAGGTAGATTTTGATAGCTTTTTTCCTTTAATGAATGAAATTGTCATTTAAAAACTGCATTTTGTATTTACTCTGGTTATTTTTGTCTTATATTAAAATTTGTTGTGGGACAAATATGCAAAAAGCTAAGAAATCTGGAAAGGGGTAAATATTTTTTTTCATGGCACTGTGTATAGTGTGTCGAGAGTCTTCAGCTGGAATGCTCCACCCAAACAGCTGAAAAAAGTGGCTGCCATTGTTTTTAACCAAAACCATAATCTTATACTGACCCTAGCAGAGTTCTTGTTAGTGAAAATTAATAAACACATTTAAAATAATACACAACTCTCTCCCCATATGAGTAGTTATTCTGTATCTCTCTTTAAGAAGAACTCTTGATATTAGAAAATGAAGCCTAATAGAGCTAAACAATGAGGTTCCAAGTAAAAATCCCACTCTTTCTGAGCCATAACCATTCAAAGCACGAGAGACTAGGAGCTACGACACTGTGAGAAGATGGTATGTGCTCCTGTAGAAGCCGCAAGTCTGTGTGACATCAGGCTTCTTTAAAAAAAAAAAAAAAAAAAAAGGCTTGTTATTTACAACATCATGGAAAAGACCTACTCTACCCACAATTAAAGCAGTGATGTCTCTGATAAGAGATTTGACCTGTTATCTCTTGCATGAGTGGCAAAATCACTGTCAACCCCCCTCCAGCCTACAAATAAGGAGTTTTTCACCCTTTAAAAGTGGAAAATATTTAATTCACGTACATGGATACAAATCAGTATGGTATGATGATGGTGTGCTCAGGAGAAATTCATATCCACACACACACACACACACACACACACACACACACACACAAAAGCAAAGCTTATCAAGAGCTTAAAATGAGGCTGACCTTTTCTAAAACATGCAATAGTCCAGTCTGCAATGATGAATTTGTTGGCTTACACCGAAAACAATAGGTGCTGATGTTTTGCACACAAGTCCAGTCTTATTGCCTTACCCCTAATGCAGGTATCCATTTTCCTTCCATCCACCCTGCTTATCCGCAGTCTTGGCCTTGCTTTCTTCAGCTGGAACAAACAGTCTCAGAGCAGACAGAGCTGACCAACTTCAGACTAGGAGACAACCCGCCTCAGGTGTTTCCAGCAGTGTAAACAAGTGAAAGAGTGGCTCCCCTTTTAAAATCTTTCTTCACCTCTTCTCCTCATTTCCCTGACACGTCAGTAAGCTGTTTTGTTATGCAAACTTTTGGGTGGAGTCTTCGATTCTCACCTGGATTACTGCTGACATCCTGCAGCAGACACAAACAAAGCCACTACACAGATACATTACATGGTACGTGTCCAACATCAGGCGCAAAAAAACATTCTAGAGAAGA
>JASGAU010365315.1:0-10193 GCA_030220045.1 Australoheros facetus
TATATATATAAAAGAAAGACTCGAATTGCAAAATGATTTATTGGCCACTTTGCAAATTGACTCTTTCCACATCCTTCAGTGTTGTCCTGGAACATGCCAGCAGATGGCGATGGACAACAGCGGTGATGGTTACACAGCATGACTTCAGTACTGCTAACACAGTATAATGCTGTCGATAGCCACCCTTCCTTTCTTTATATTCTGCTTCAATTGAGCAGAGACAGACAACTTAGCAACAAAATGCTGTATTTCCATGTATGCTTGTACATATTTCAATAAATCTCTGCTCCAACTTCCCATTTTCCCAGCAATATATAAAGAAATGAGGGATGGCTCAAGACTTTTCCACAGTACTGTAATTCTACAGAATCACATATTGAAATATTTAGTCTTAAACATCACAAAAGAAACATATGTAGAAAGACTAAACCATCATTTTATTTAAAGTCTTTAAATGTCAGCTGAACATATGTAACAGTATTTTACAGTTTCTATCTATATTTGAACATACGTTTTGAACCTACTCATTTATTTTAATCTCCGTGTTAGTGATCTCTCTTATATTTTCAAATATTACTATAATATTAATATAAATAAAAACCATGTGCAGTGAAGGCTACAGTGTACATTAGCAAGCACAAAACAGTTCCAAGATTTTACTTCACATAAAGGCTGCCATCCCTCTTCAAAGAGAAATGAGTTATGAATGATCATTGTACAGTGTTACTGAGGCTGAGCAGTGACTGAAACTCAGGATTGTGCTTCCTGTGTGTAGCAGAGTGGTGCAGCGAAAGCGTGTGCTGGGCCCATAACCATAATGGAGTGAAGCCGTCCTCTGCTGTGACAGCTGCTTTACAGAGATTGTTTGCTGGTTCTGTTCATCTCACAATTAAAAGTGAAGCACGGTAGCATCATCCAACACACAGACACAGCTCTGATAGAGCACACCCAGTTCACATTTGTAAATCAAACAAGCGGCGGAAGCTTTTACTGAGCTTTACGCATTCTGTCAACTACAGACGACCTGTGGTTGGTCAGGTTATTAAGGACACAACTGTTGGTCAGCATTGATAGTCTGGAGTTAAGAGAGTCTTTGCTTTTCTCCCAGTAACAGTCACCCCCTTGGTCCTTGTTTTCCTCTCCTCCTTTATCCTCCTCTTCTTCTTCAACCTCACTTTCTTCATCACTGCGTTCATCTTTTTCCAGCTGAGGGCAGAAGCAGAAGGTTTCAAATTACAAAGCTGTGAAAATGGTCCCAATACGAATTAGCAAATGACACCAATTTATTTTCTTATAACCACAGGGCTGTGGATCAGACCGTAAAGCTGATTGTGGTTCAGTTTTCTTGATGTGATGTTCACTGGGTGCTTTTTATTTGTTCTGCTTGCTTGTTTGCATTTATTCATACTGTATGCATACATTTAACTGGGCTGCACTGCACAGTAGCATCAAGTTTAATGTCAATTTGAAATCCAAAATAAGAAAAGAAAACAAGCATTTTAAACATTTAAATATTAATATAAATATAAATGCAGCCCTTACTATGCTGCTGGTTCTCACCTTGCCTTTCAGGAACTTACAGACCATGCGCAAGATTAAGCCAGCCCAGAAGATGTGAAGGGCTTGCAGCACCATTAGCAGGATGTTAAAAAAGTAGTAGCCAGCAAAGGGCTCGAACACCTCCATGGACAGTACCAGAGTGGTGTGAATGATTCTGTAATTATTCAAACAGTTGGAGTCAAGTTTCTGACAAGAGAGTTACAATTCATCTGAACTTTATGAATTTACTAACAAAAAAAAAGGTGGAATTATCGCTTACTTGCTGGGAAAAATCACCAACCGAGTCACAAGGAAGACCACAGCAAACACAACAAACAGTGTGTCACACGTTTTCCTCCAGCCAGCGCCGTAGTTGAACATCTTTGCAGACTGCACAAATAATAACCACGTAATAAAGTCATATAAACAATAACCTAACAATAGCTCTATATGGAGCAAACTCACCACGATAATTGAATTTTTAGTCAAAGCATTTTGCAAAAGGAGTTAATGAACCAAAGCAGAGGATTTGAATATTAAAATAATAGGAAAATGTTTTCAGATGAGTCTGTAATCAGAGAACGTTTCCATACAGAGAGCAGAACACTATGTACTGTGTCGTGACGTGTTATCGGCATTATTTGTGTGCGTTTATAGTTGTTTTGCCTGCTGTTTTCTCAAACGCAGTCCAAAAATAAAGCCCCAAGCAGCCCAGGTTTGGAAGTACCTTATTGTGTTTCCCATGCACAATCATGTCTTTTGCACAGGTTAACAAAGGCCACCACTGTTAGCTATCAGGACACAGTCACAGGATCCTTCTGCTGAAGGAAGTTTAGTTTCCTGCAGGGTACTGCAGAGATCTTAGATGCATATTTTAAGAATAGCCTAAACTGCAGTGTGAACTACTGATTGTAGTTTATGGAGGCAGTTTTTCTTACTTATTTCACTTTCCTGCATTAATGTAGAAAACTGGCCAGTGTGAATATTATATTTTTAAAGACTCTTAAATAAGAGTTTTTGGCTGCACATATGAAAAAAAAAGACCCTTTATCTCATTTGTGCACTGTAAATTACCTTTATTTAATTTCTGTAGTATAAATGAAAACACGTTACCTCTAGCAGGATGTCAGAGGAGTCATGGAGCAGCATGACCAAGGTGCCGATGCGAACGTAGTTGGCACAATAGGAGAAACTAAGCAGGAAGATGGTAGCCAAATGGTGAATCACCTGCTCCTTAAAATCCTGGCAAGGCAAACATTTAGTGAGCATCTCCACAGTAAAACAAAAGAACCTTCAGATGATAACAGAAGAAATAAGATTCCTGTTTTTTCAGTCACTCATTAACCACATGCAGGGTAATTTTATTCATTAAAGCAGAAGTGAAGTGAGTGAAGCATGAAATATGACCACAGTGAAGCCAATAGCTACCTTCTCTAAAGGGCAACTGAGACAGGAGGAAATCTGGCAACGCACTCTGTGGTAGACTGTGACATGTGCAACTCAGTCAGCGGCAATCTGTATATAAACTCTGGTGTTTTTAAAAGGACAGTGCACACAGTGAATCGGCTGCTAACAATGCAATGCTTGCGTAACATAACGGGGCGTTCATTGCACAAGCACTTCCGTTTAAGTAAACATTTTGCGATATGCTGTCAGGGCTCCACATCCTTACCTTCCTCTTGATGTCCACAGAGATCCGAAGGAGCAGAGAGCCATAAAATCCCAACTCCAGCATGTAGTACCAGTAGTGAGCTCTCTCCATGGGCTGAGGAGGAAGCAAAATTCTTAAAAGTGATTTAAAAAAACAAACTTGGACATTTACTACTGACTTAAAAATAGTAAGCACTTAAATATAATTAGAAACTATTTTGACAGTTAATAGACTGCAGGTACAATCCCTAAAATCAAAAATGGCAACAAAAACAAAATCACTGATTCCAGCATGTAAACATGTAAACTAATTAGGTGTTTTTCTTTTGATGCTGGATTTCTGGTCGCACCAAACAGCGACTACAGCATCTGCCACACAATATAGGAAATTAACCCCATAAAGATATTGTAGTGAACTTGTACACGGCACATAGAGCTCTGTGCACACAGTAACTCCTGCCCTTTCATGAAGTCTTTAGGACGCTTGCCTCCTCAAGTCTAAGCAACAGAGTCCCACCATGGTAACATATCAGGGTGGTTTAATGGTGGATAGGACTACATCCAATTTCACTGCACATTTACAATAACATTAAAGATATTATATTATTATTATTACTAAATACATGATATTGTTTAATTTTCTAAATATAGAACCAGGGTGAGTTAACTATCAAACTAATGCATCTTCATGGCAAAGTTAACCATCAAGACAAATAAGAAACTGCATAAATATGATTAATTTCTTTATAATAAGCCATTCCTCATCAGGTCCTCCAATCCTTGACTTAGTTAGATTTATTTAACCCAATCATGAGTGACTGAATCTAATCTAAAGTTACACATGGTTGCACATCTGATGTTCTGGTGTCATTTTACTCCTGGTTTTATATTTTTTTGTTTTTCTTTATTTGACGTGACAAACCTTGTGATTTGGATCTTGAAATATGAATACATTTTTTGACTTACTCTCTGCAGTGTGAGTGGGAAAGTATAGATTTACTATATTGTGCTTGTTTTACATCTCCTCAGTAAAACAAGTTTAACTGGATTATTTATACGCACACAGGTTATAGTTTCCATGTAAAGAATGAGGCTTTTCAATTCATGTCTTACTTTCTCTTTTCTGATTATAAAGAACATCTTACTGGAGACTAATTTAATGCAACAGCTAATTTAATGTTTTACTAAAATAGTCATGTGATGTAAATAATGTTTTCACCTGAACTGGATACTGCCTCCAACAATCCCTGTGGTCCCAGAACCAGGATCTCTGTAGAGACGAGGACAAGAAAAAGTATAGAAGAAGCCCGAGCAGGTGGAAATGCATGAAAGGACTGAAATAACACCAATTTTCAGATTATGTTAATTTGTTTTGACTTATTTACAAATGATAGTTTTAGCATCAATAGTATGGATACAGTGTCATTGCTGTAAAATGTTTTTAACACTCACATCAATTAGGCAGGACAATCCAGCCAGGAAAGCTGTGAGGTAGAAGAAGAACCTCCAACTGCAAGATAGCAACTGAGGTAAGAAATTCTGACCAAACAAAAGCCAACAGCGAAAAAACTGTCTCTGTTTAGAGAAGTAACTCATGCAAAATTAGTAGAGTTCTTGAGAGCTTTCCCAGGATTGGGCTTTGCAGTGGGTGGTGGAGGGTCTACTCTTGAAGGAACTCATCTGTAACTGGACAGAAGTGTGGAGGGAAAACACTTACGCAGCTTCACCAAACTTCTTGGTTTGACACGGCCTGTCTTGGTTCCTGCGACGCCTGAACCACGTCTCTATTTGTCTCTGCGTTTTGCCGCACAGGAGCATCAAGTTAACAATGTCACTCTGAAACAAAAACAACACAGAAACAGATGAGCTGGAGCGAGCAATGCTGGATGACATTGAGTGCAATGTGGAAAAAAAATGGTGCACATGAAGGAGGACATGAGAGGAAGAAGAAACAAATGAGGGCTGTGGAAGCTTTTCCTTTATTAAGCTTAAATCAACCAAAAACAGACACAAATAAGACATGAATAACTTCATTGATCCCAGAAGGAAATTCATATATCTGACATGGCTCATCCGCTATTTGCATGAGAATTGAAAAGCCTGATGACTGTGGGTATGAATGGTTTTCTGAGAGGAAACTTCCAGTACTGTTGTTTCTTTGTTCCACAAAGATGTTATAAAGTGGGTGATCAGAGTTGTTCAGGATGGCTTCTAACATCTTTAGTGTGCTTCAGAAATCTATTATCATTTCCTTCATCTTAGAGGTGTTCAATATGAGGTGGTTTTTGTGACTCCAATCGCTGAAGGCTTTAACAAGATCCCAATATTCAGATTCCTGTCCATTCCTGATACACACCACAATGGCAGTGTCATCTGAGTATTTCTGGACGTGGCAGGGCTCAGTCTGCAATTTGAAGTCTGCTGTATACAATGAGAAAAGGAATGGAGCCAGGACAGTCCCCTGTGGAGCCCCCATGCTTCTCATTACTGTCCCAGAAACACAGTTCCCCAACCTGACAAACTGTGGCCTTTCTGTCAAGTAGTCCGTGATCCAGGAAACAAAGAAACATATCTCTGTGAGCTTGCCTTTGAGATTAATTGGTTGGTGAAGCATGTAGAGGGCAGCATCATTTAACCCAATATGTGGTTTGTATGCAAACTACTGGGGATCAAGTTTGCCTTTGACCTGAAGTCTCAGTAGGCTTTGTGCAATGTAAGGGCCACAGGTCTGTAGTCATTTAGTGCTGGCACCACAAATGCACCAAAAATATCACAGTGAGCTGAATAAGTGAGATCATCTTTGTACCTGCTGGTGTTTTATGTTCTTTAAAACCAATTAATCCTGAAGGCTTTAAAAAATCAGATATGCTGAGTTGGATGCACTAAAACACTCTTAAAATATTTTTTCAGTATTTAGAGAGAAAGTAAATGTGAGTAATCTGCTGGACTCATTTCTACTTTATACAAAAGCTGATGAGAACAAAGAGGGTGCATGACTCCTGTACATGTGAGGTGAGTTTCCACCCCAGGCCTGGTTTTCCAGGAACTACCCCACTACTTGTGTTTTCCCCTCTGATCCCAGCAGCAACTAACAGTTGGGAGGAAAAGATATGAATGGACCTTTAAGAAGCTTGAAAACCCATAAACTTCTTTTTTCAGTGTGCCCAGAGAATAAAGAGCAAATAAGGTGAATAATATGCCCTTTATTGGTGATTTATAGAGTAGCTGGTAGCTGAGGAGCTAGTTTTAACTGCTTATGTAGTTTCCAACAGAGTAGCCAGGCCCCCTTCACAGGGTCACAAGGTAAACCTGAGGGGTTGTGAGGTTTTGTAGGGGAGAGGAAAAACAAAATGCCCTTATACACAAATTTAAATTTCAAAAGAAAACACTTGAGCGGTTTAGAGGGGAAACATCTGTTTGGCTAAACTCCTGAAGACATCTGAAAGTGACAAGGAGTTGTTTTAATCTTTTTAAATCAAATTTGGCAAAGGGACCTGGAGCTCTGTCACTGACTGAAAAAAAAAAATCCCTCAGATTAAACAGCATGTGTGCAGAGGCCTGCTCTGACTCACCTGTGTCGGCTGCCTGCTCCTCTGGGTGTAAAATGACTCCAGCTTTGGAGAGGGGGTAGCAGTCACTTTCAATCTATTCTTCACCCCAAGACATCTGGCCATGGGTGGAGCAAAACACCTGGGGGCAGAGAGAACAAAAGGCAGCTCAGACAGATGAGGAGGGATACTCAGGGCAGCCGATCTGCAGTGGCTATTTAGCTGTAAATAGAATGCTGGGCAGCCGGCATGTGATTGCATTGGATGTATTGTATTCCCACTCAAAACAGTTAAAAAAAAAAAACAAAAACATTAGACTAAAGCATTGTCACAAACCTGCAAACAAGGCTGCTTTTATTAGTTCATTTCATTATGAGATAGTTTGACAATCACAACATTTTCAGTATGATTAACAACCAATTTGAGTCTCCTGATGTGTGTTCTGCTTGTTTGCTTAAAGCTAATATGTTTAATTACCTTCATTTAGGTTTGAACATCTCTAAAATTCTCCCTTGATTCCTTTCTCTTTGTATTCCTCTCTAATTTCCAAAGTCCTTTTTTTTCTCTCTCAATGCTAGCTCTGCTCTCCCAAAACACCTGTTCACCTGTCCCACAGCTCGGATCCTCTTACAGCTCTCTTTATGACACTGGATGCTTGGCCATAGTCAGTAAATGCTGCGTGACTCTTTTTTTCTTCACTGGTGATAACAACCTCAGATGACTGTGTTTGAAAAGAGACATGTAAGTAGTCTCCTATTTCTGCTTAGGCGGAATAAAGTGTTTGTCAAAGCTACACGCTCTGCTGCAGACCCTTCACTATCTCAAACACTCACTCGACCTTATCAGAACAAAGAGGGCTTGTGTGGTACCTTTCAAACACGTAGCGGAGGGCTACAAAGCCTAGGGCGAGGGGCAGAGCTATGAGAAGGTCCTGGGGTCTGGGACGATCAGAATCCGCCAGCTGCTCCATGTCTCTCCAGGTCACACCAGGAGGAAGCCAGAAGTCCTCCTTCCAAAGATCAGGCAGTAGATCCATTTTTCTGAGGCACAGATGAAGAAGAAAAAAGTGAAACATGGTGGACAGGATGCTTAAACTAGAGCTTTCCACATAGTTGGAGCTTTCCATCTATGTTGGAGCTCAAACCTGAGCTCCAACATAGATGATGTCATCTATGTTGGCATGTTATAAACATCCTTGGATTGCTTTTGGGGGGAGAGAGTGTAATATTTACCTCACTACCTCAACTACAGTCCCTCAGGATCTTAACTCAGTCATTCTCAACCACCTTTATTGGCGTATCCCATTTTGACCTTGGGACTTCCAGGTCATACTCGGCACAGATGTTCCTGTATACTATGCCAGGCACTTGGTTAAGGTGTTCCATGTATGCCCTGCCTGCTAGCATCTTGCATCGTGCTGTTATGTCCTGGATTGTCTCAGGGGCATCTCTGCACAGTTATGGCCATCTTTCTGATTTATTTATGGACCTTTGTTGTTTCATCCAGGATAGTGGTTCTGACACTCACTAGGCCTCGGCTTGGCGGTTGCAGCGTTCCTAGCGACCTCTTCATGGTTCCCATTTGCCTGTGGGATTCCAAGGTATTTGTAGCTGTCTTCAATGTTTGCAATGTTGCCTTCTGGTAGTGCATTCCCCTCAGTTCTGACTACTTTCCCTCTCTTTGTTACCATCTGACTACACCTCTCCAGTCCGAATGACATTCCGATGTCACTGGTGTAGATCCTAGTGGTGTGGATCAGTGAATCGATGTCTTGTTCACTCCTGGCATACGACCTGATGTCATCCATGTAGACGAGGTGGCTGATGTTTGCTTCATTGTGTCATCAGCATCTGTATCCAGTCTTGTGAATGATCTGGCTGAGGGGGTTCAGGCCTATGCAGAACAGTAGTGGGGACAGAGCATGTTCTTGGACTATTTGTGAAATTGGCTTGAAGTTGACCTCTATAGTGTTGAGTTCCTGATGAAGGCTCTTAGGGTCCTGTTGATCTTGTATCGGTCTAGGCATTCCAGGATGTGCGGCATCGAGTAATAGGCTTTCTTGTCATCAATCCAGGCGGTGCTCAGGTTGGTTAGTCTTGCGTGACTGCTCCATCTACCAGTAGCTGGTGTTTTGCTTCTCTGGTATCTCTTCCAATTCATTTATCATGTATTGTGCATGTGCCTGTTCATCTTAGCTGCTATGATATCTGACAGGAGTATCCATTTTGTGCTAAGGTGGGTTATAAGCTGGTAGTTGAATGGGACCGGTCCCTTCTGGGGATCCTTGGGGATCAGGACTGTCCGCCCTTCGGTCAGTCATTCTGGGTGCATCCTATCCATTAGCAGCTGGTTCATTTGTGCTGCCAGGTGCTCGTGGAGTGCAGTTAGCTTCTTTAGTCAGTAGCTGTGAATCATGTCAGGGCCTGGTACTGTCCAATTCTTCATATGCGAGACTCTTTCTTGAATGTCTGATTGAATGTGATGGTTACTGGACCCTGCTCAGGGAGGGTGCTGTGGTCTGCTCTTAGATCCACTAGCCACACACATTGGTGTTGTGTGTTGCATCCTTCTCCCATCTGTTCTTCCAGTATTTCTCCATCTCCAGCCTTGGTTCGGGTGCTGTTCTCGTATTGTTCCCCTGACACTGAGAGTACACGTTGGATAGTTCAGTGGAGAACATCTGGTTTATTCTCCTGGCTTCTATCTCTCTGGTCTTCCTCGTCAAACGGTTAGCCAAGGCTGTGACTCTTTGCTTGGCAGTGTCTAAGGCCACAGCTTGCTGTGCTTCTTAGGAACCTTTCTCTTCATCACACCTTTCTGCAGCTCTGATAGTTGGCTAACTTCCCTCCATGCTGCCTTGATCTTAGCATCTAGTCTTCTTCTTCATTGAGGGCACTGCTCCTTGTGCTCCTTGCTGTCCTTCATCTTACAGACAAGCATCTCAAGGATCCCTTGCTGTGGTATAGATCAGCTGGTTGGTTTCAGTGATGATCACAGTAGGGATTGCCCTCAGTGCTGCAGTCACATCGTCTAGTAGACTTTCAGAGGGTACTTCAAGTAGTCTTGGTAATCGGTCACAGAGGGTCCAGGTTTCCAGCTTAGCCATGAACTTCTCTTTCAGGTCACCTGTACTAGTTGTCCTTGGGGGTTGATTCTGGCTTCTGACGTCCTGGCTTCCCCTTGCTGTAGCATTTGTGTGGTACCTCATCAATCTCTAGTTGTGACAGCAGTTGCTTCTTGCGGATGTTGGAACACTGAGCTACGAGTTGTTTCAATGTTAAGCTGGATGATGGGTGTGGAAGAATCCATAGGGCCCACATGTAATTCATATAACCCCTTTCACTGACATTACATCTGTAGTAGCATTTCAGCAGTTCCCGATTCTCATCTGGTGTCCATTTATGCCACATCCTTGTTCCAGTAGCCCATATATATATATATATATATATATATATA
>JASGAU010365318.1:0-17177 GCA_030220045.1 Australoheros facetus
CTCTGACCTGTTGAAACCATATTCTTCATCCCGAGCTCTTAGATCATCAGGTCAAAGGTTACTGTTGGTCCCTCGCACTCGTTTTAAAACTCGTGGGGATTGGGCTTTTGGGGCTGTGGCACCAAGGTTGTGGAATTCTCTTCCACTGTCTTTACGCTGTACAGACTCCACTGACTCTTTTAAAAAGCAGCTGAAGAAATTTTTATACAGACAAGCTTTTAATTAACATGTTATATTGTATTCTATTGTTTTATATTGTTGTACTTTTATTTTTGTTTTTGTCGTGAAGCACTTTGTGATTTTTATCTGTGATAAGTGCTATATAAATAAATTTTACTTACTTACTTACTTACTTACAGTGAGACCTGGAGGGGCGTGATTTGCAGGAATGGCCTGCCTGATCTGATCCCAAATGGTGTTTGGTTTGCACAGTAGTCCAATAACAACAGTTTGTCCATAACGAACACCATGTTTGAACATAAGGATGACCATAAGTACATGTGGCACCAGGACATCCTAGGTCGCAGGTTGATGATTAATTTTGTACTTGTATCATCAGATCTGCGGCAATATGTTCTGGACACTCGGGTGAAGAGAGGAACTGAGCTGTCATCTGATCACCACCTGGTGGTGAGTTGGATCAGATGGCAGGGGAGGATGCTGGACAGCACACCTAAATGTACTGTGAGGGTGCACTGGGAACACTTGACACACCTCTGGCAGAACTTCAACAGCATTCTGAGGGAGGCTGAGGACATTGAGTCCGAATAGATCATATTCCGCACCTCCATTGTTGAGGCTGCTACTCAGAGCTGTGGCTGCACGGTGGCTGGTACCTGTTGTGGTGGTAACCCCCAAGCCAGATGGCGATCACTGGAGGTGAAGGGAGCCATCAAGCTGAAGGAGTCCTATCAGGCTTGGTTAGTCTGTGGGACTTCGGAGGCAGCTGACAGGTACTGACAGGCAAAGCGGAACGTGGCTCGGGCGGTGACTGACGCAAAAACTCGGGTGTGGGAGGAGTTTGGGGCCATGAAAAAAGACTTTAGGATGGCCTTGAAGTGATTTTGCCAACCCGTCAGATGACTCAGAAGGAGAAAGCAGTACTCTGCTCCTATGGTCTATAGTACAGGTGGGGCGCTGCTGACTTCAATTGAGGCTATAGTCAAGCAGTGGAAGGAATACCTCAAGGACCTCCTTAATCCCTCTGACACGCCTTCTGTAGTAGAAGCAGAGTCTGTGGAGGAGGGGATGACTCGCCCATCACTGGGGGTGAGGTCACTGAGTTGATTAACTGATTGTTTGTTTGTTTGTGTGACAATAGGTGAACTGAGTGATTGGAGTGATAGAGAGCCAAAAGTTATTATATAATTGCATATCCAGATGATATCCCAATCAAATATTACATGTTCAAAATAGTGAGTTTATTCTTGCTACTACAAATGAGGATGATGTCTTTTTTTTTTTTTTCAGTTGACATTTGGCCAAAAATGCATTAAATGGAGTTTCCCATTGTTAAATTCAAGTAGCCTGCAAATCCAGAATCTTTATTGGATCCACTTGAGTATGAGATTAATCTGATTTTGATTGAGGGAGATATGATTTGTCTTTTTGATTATGCCCCATGTTTAGAAGGGACTTTTTTATTTTATTATTATTTTTTTTAACCAATTCTGGCAAATAATTGATCAGGTGATCTAGGGTTTACTTAACATCTTTCATGCAAAAACCTTTGAGAATCACACA
The DNA here is from genome assembly GCA_030220045.1 of Australoheros facetus. Classification (NCBI taxonomy): domain Eukaryota; kingdom Metazoa; phylum Chordata; class Actinopteri; order Cichliformes; family Cichlidae; genus Australoheros; species Australoheros facetus. The sequence goes on from JASGAU010365318.1 coordinate 1,744, forward strand.
GGTATCTTTGCTGTAATATTATTTACAAACAAACAAACATGCCAAAAACAATACCCCGTTCCCCCTTAAAGAATGTCTGAGCTGAGTGTTTCTTTCATTTTCAGGTAATTCGGGAGCCATATTAGGAGGGGTGATTGCAGCCATTATAGTTGTGGCAGTAGCGGCAGCAGTAGGCTTTATGTTGTATAATTCCAAAAAAAGTGAGTGATGCAAACATTCAGTTTATTTTCTTTATGTTATTTGTTCTGATTATGTTTTCTGAACTCAGAGCAACAAGAAAACCACACAGGAGACAACGATATGACTAGGTGAGTTAATCTTGTTTGAATTACACTATAAAAACTGACATGTTTGAAAACAGTACAGTTTTCCAGTCATGAAGATGCAACCAGATGTCTAATGAGTCTGATTTATCTGCTGTCTTGTCAAAAAAGATGATTTCATAATGTGTCAGACTGAAGCAGAGTCCATGAAAAATGAAGCCAATTCTGGTTGATGTGATGGTTTATTTTGGTCTGCAGAAGTTGTTTTTATTCATAGTGAATAAATGTTTTCAAACAGTCTTTTCCCGATCCTATTAACAGGGACCCTGAACTTCAACCCATGGCAACTTCAACCCATCTGAAACCAGAGTCGTGTTCTGACATCAGAGAAGACTGAACAGTCCTGAGTTTCGGCTCTTGGCTCAGCAAAGCAGAAACTTTCATGAGAGAAAAACCTGCTGAAATATTCGTCACATTAGTGACTTGGAGCTGTTACTAACACCTACATCCACTGAAGAACAAGCACACTAAGACTGTGTAGTCACAGATCCCCACTCTTGATTTACAGCAAATGTTTGTTTTTTGTCCTCTTTGTGTCCTGATGCTTGAGTTTGTAAAACCAACACTTGGTTTATACCTGTTGGATAGTTGGATATCCCTCCCTGCTGCTTTCGGGACCCTGAACTTGGGATTTGCAGCAAACTGCAGTGGGTACGGAAATTATTCAGACCCCTTTAAATTTTTCACTCTTTGTTTCATTGCAGCCATTTGCTAAAATCAAAAAAGTTCCTTTTTTATTTCTCATTAATGTACACTCAGCACCCCATCTTGGTGGAAAAAAACAGAAATGTAGAAATTTTTTGCAAATTTATTAAAGAAGAAAAACTGACATATCACATGGTCATAAGTATTCAGACCCTTTGCTCAGTATCGAGTAGAAGCACCCTTTTGAGCTAGTACAGCCATGAGTCTTCTTGGGAATGATGCAACAAGTTTTTCAGACCTGGATTTTGGGAATCCTCTGCCATTCTTCTTTGCAGATCCTCTCCAGTTCCGTCAGGTTGGATGGTGAAGGTTGATGGACAGACATTTTCAGTTCTCCAGAGATGCTCAATTGGGTTTAGGTCAGAGCTCTGGCTGGGCCAGTCAAGAATGGTCACAGAGTTGTTCCGAAGAGCCTCCTTTGTTATTTTAGCTGTGTGCTTAGGGTCATTGTCTTGTTGGACGGTGAACCTTCGGCCCAGTCTGAGGTCCTGAGCACTCTGGAAGAGGTTTTCTTCCAGGATATCTCTGCACTTGGCTGCATTCAACTTTCCTTCAATTGCAACCAGTCATCCTGTCCCTGCAGCTGAAAAACACCCCCATAGCATGATGCTGCCACCACCATGTTTCACTGTTGGGATTGTATTGGGCAGGTGATGAGCAGTGCCTGGTTTTCTCCAAACATACCACTTAGAATTAACGCCAAAAAGTTAAATCTTTGTCTCATCAGACCAGAGAATCTTATTTTCTCATAGTCTGGGAGTCCTTCATGTGTTTTTTGGCAAACTCTATGCGGGCTTTCATATGTCTTGCACTGAGGAGAGACTTCCGTTGGGCCATTCTGTCACAAAGCCCCGACTGGTGGAGGGCTGCAGTGATAGCTGACTTTGTGGAACTTTCTCCAATCTTCCTACAGCATCTCTGGTGCTCAGCCACAGTGATCTTTGGGTTTTTCTTTACCTCTCTCACCAAGGCTCTTCTCCCACGATTGCTCAGTTGGGCTGGACGGCCAGCTCTGAGAAGAATTCCCAAACTTCTTCCATTTAAGGATTATAGAGGCCACTGCGCTCTTAGGAACCTTGAGTGCTGCAGAAATTCATTTGTAACCTTGGCCAGATCTGTGCCTTGCCACAATTCTGTCTCTGAGCTCCTTGGGCAGTTCCTTCGACCTTATGATTCTCATTTCGACATTAACTGTGAGCTGTGAGTGAAATAGGAGTGTCACAGCAAAGGGTCTGAAATGCAATGAAACAAAGAGTGAAAAATTTAAAGGGGTCTGAATACTTTTTGTGCCCACTGTAAATAGCAAAAACAAAAAATGTGTCACAAACCTGAGTTCAGCTCAGAGCTGAAAGTATTCATCATGTGGTCGTCTACTGCAGAGCAAAGAAATAGAAATAAGAACTAAAGAATAGATGATCACAGACAATCTTTAGTAGCGACAGCATCAGATGAAAGAGAGACCGTCACGCACAACTTCAGCTTCATTGGGCGAGAGATTTTATATTATTGTTACTGTTTTTATTTATTTGATACAGCTGATGTTTAAGATAATTCCAAAAGCATGAAACTGATGTGCTGCACAGTGTTTATGGCCAGTGACCGCTGCTGGAGCCAAGCAGGTGGATTTTTACAGTACTGTAACTTTCATAAAGAAATTTCATGACTACAGAAGGATCATTGCACTGCATCATTAAATTACTGCTAAAATTATTAACACCAGGGCTGGATCACCTCTGCTGTTGTATCGTGGAGGCAGCTAAAAAATAACAGGCACGTAAGGTGCGTGAGAGACGGAGCAGAGGTTAGAGCAGCAGCTGGTAACCTGCAGGTCACAGGTTTGAATCCCTGTTTAGATCCTCTCTGAAATTGCTGTGTGTGTGTGTGTGTGTGTGTGTGTGTGTGTGAAATAAAAAATAAATAAATACTTGGCTGAACTAATTTTATGAACATTAAACTGCTTCGAGTCATATGTCGTAGCTGTAAGATGGTTTCTACAGGTTGAGTAACAGCTGTGTAGATTTTTTGTGTCTCAAAATAAATTTTACATTCACTGGTATAATTTGTTGTCAGAAGCGTTACAGAGAAACTACAAATACCACAGCAAAGATGTCGCTGCTCTGACTCATTCATGAGAAAGGTGTCGGCAGTGAAAATACCTGTAAATAATTGTAAATAATGGATTCACAAAACACAACATTGTGTTTTTCAGACCAAGAAAAGAAACACTCCAGTTTAGTGAAGCAGCTAACAGACTGGCATCCAGATCTGTTCAGCGAGTTCAAGTTTCAGTTCACTGAAAACATCTAAAGTATTTTCCTAAGGAAACAAACGTACCAGGAAGCCTCTTCATTTAATTCAGAAGATTCAGTCTGTGGGCAGAAAGGCAGAAACTGTGTGTACATACAGTACAGAGACGTCTTTATTTTTAATGTCATCATTTAAATGTGAATGTGTTTCGCTGCACAGCAGTGAGTTTGGTCTCTCTGGCAGGTTGGAGTGACTTTAGTTAAACAGACACAATTAAAATGCAACTTTCTCTGAGAACTTTAATAAATCTAAAAACCACAAAACTTCTATTTAGATACAAAAACAGGAAGTAAACACCAAACAGAGACTTAACAAAACACAGGGACCCCAAAGTGTAATAACTCAGATACTAAAACATCAAAAATATGAATTCAGAGACCCAGAACCATCACTGATACTGAGAGCCAAACTACAATATGATGATTAATCAGATTAATATGATAAATCAGCCACTGTTAACATGGTTCTTGTAAAATGTGATTTTTGTTTGCTTAAAGGTTTTAAAGAACCTGTGAGGCTGCATTCCTGCACACTCAGTAACTCACACAGTGACAGATTCATGTGAGCAAACAGCAGAACATCCAGCTGTCAGTGTTTTACATTCCTGACGTCAGCAGCAAAAATAAATGCAATGTGTAAAACAAAAACTTCAGTACAGTTTGATTACCGAGACATAGGCTGAGTAGATTTTATTCCCTTCCTGTATCACACCTGTACAAATGTACAAATTAAGTCTCTTCTATTAAAGCAGCTCAGATGTAAAGCAGGATTTATTTCCTAGAGGTTTGATACACTGTGTCAATAATGTGCTCTACATTAAAAAAGCCTTTCTGTGGCTAACCTCTTCATCACCCAGGCTCGAGAACCCAAAGAACTCAAAAGAATGTAGTTCTATTATCAGAACAGTATTTCCTTTCCCTGCACTAAGACATCCCCAGCTGCACACTCACCAAACCTCAGACAGTGCCAGTGAAATATTACAGGAAGAACATTTATTCTTATTCACTCAAAAACATTTTATCTGCTTGGACAGTGGATGCCTCCTCTGCAGATTCAGCGGTTTGACAGTGTCAGAGACTTTATAGACACCTGCTTCTTATTTTCAGGTGTGTCTGTGTTAACTTTGAACAGCATAATTACATAAATACTGACAATAGTTGTTGATTAACTTTTACGTCCATGAGTCATAAGAAAGCATTTCAGACATTCCGATGACAACTGATTTCCTCACACTGACTGAGAAACCAGCTGGGTCACATTTAATGTGACTCTCGCATCTCTGCTCACCTTTAAAAACTTACTGAAACTGAGCAGGATAATGACGGGGATCAGGTGTGTCATATTTTTGGTGGTCCTGATTTTCCGGTGGACTCTCACAGGAGGAGGTGAGTGAGACCATAACTGCACATATGACTGTATTTTAGTGTGAACACAGATCAGGGATACAAAACAAACACAGGACGAGCTGTGATGAACAGAGAGTCAGACTTAAACTGAGGCTGAAGTCTCAATGAAATATCAGGAATTATACGAGCATACAGAAACCTCTTTTTCTTTGTAATGTGGTCATTATTCAGTGAAATAGGAAATTCTTTAAACAAACATGAAGATAAAACATAAATGTAATAAACGTCACTGTAACTGTTTGTGTGAAGTTTAGTTACAAGAAAACTATGAACATGAACCTATGAACCTATGAACATGCAGCTACTCTGCATGTTCATAGGAGCTGCATGTTCATAGGTTGACTGTCAGTGCAGGAAGCTGTTAATGTTGCTTTTATTTAATAGTTGGTATGTTTTCTGATTTTTTCCTATTTATTAATTAAAAACTGTGTGTGAAAGGAAATTCATTAATTGTGTCTCTGTGTGCTGCACCAAAGTATGTTAAACATTCAGTCTGTTTAAAGTATGAAGTCTCCCTCCGAGTGCAGTGCAGACCAGTTGGATGAGTTTTGTTCTGTGACTCTTCATTGCTGCTCATTCTTTGCTCACTGTTAAAGCAGCAGGTCAGTGAACCTGAGCAGGATGACTGGGATCAAATGTGTTGTATTTTTGGTGCTCCTCACTTTTAACTGGATCTGAGCAGGTCAGTGAGGCGTGTTTGAAATGTAAACATGATGATTCAAGGTGGCCTGAATAAAACTGATGACACTCTGAGAGTGGAGGCAGAAATTTCACATATACAGACAAAACTTCATTATTTTAATTTCATTTATTTTATGTGATGGTGATTGAGTGTTGTCAGTGGGCTCAGGGAGGTTTTAGCTCAACTGAATCAAAGGCAAAATTGAAACAGCAAAACTTTACTGCAACTTTCTATGAGTTTATTAATAAAATAACATTCAGGTCCAAAAATAAAGAGTTTTTAATGATGGTTTAAATGTTAGAATACGTGCTTCGTTTAGTGTTTGGCTTCTTGCACTTGACATCGTTTCAGATACATACACTCACTGACACTACTGACTGTCCTGACTGCACACAACATGGTTAGTTTAAGTTCTGCTTCTGTTCCTTTAATTTAAAATCAACAACCTTTTAATTGGCATTTGTGAGCATCTCCCTTTTTTGTAGTGGCCGTGCGGCTCGGTTCGTGACAATGTCTTATTATTAGTAATAATCTTAGTAATTATCATAAATTTACATTTCTGCAAATGCATGAATTTCAGGATTCAGCTAAAAGTTCAGGCAGACTGCGGCTTCCTACTTGGGAGGCGTGAAATGAATCGGGGCCTCCTGATAAGCAAATTTAGGAAAAACTTCCTGAAAGCCTAAAAGTTTGATTTACATTCCGGTCAAAGTATCAGTGTTGTGTCATCGTCCTCTCTCTCCAATTGCTTCCTGTCTACATACTTCTAATACAATAAAATAAATAAATAATTAAACACAAGAACACAATCAAGGCTGTCAGTAAAGCTTGAGAAACCAGAGAAAATCATGGAACAAAGTAAAACAGGTAATGACCCAAAGAAACACTGAACATGAAGACAGGTGAACCCAGAAAGTCACAGAAAACAGGGACAGAGCATCAGGCCGGGAAACACTGAGGAAAATAAACACATGAGAAATTAAAAAAAGAAAAAGAAAAGAGAAGTTGAGGCTAAATAAAGACCAAGGATGGAAAACTGGGTTTAGAATAGTAACGCATCTAAACTGGGACCCAAAACTCTGTAGATGATCAACAAGAACTCACATAATGCAATAAAACTGGGGCGTGACCTGACCAGGATAATAAGACATAAAATTCAGCCTGCAAAAGGGTCAAACAAGGCAGCTGATAAAACAGCCATAAAAATATGTGCAGAGAGTTTATGCTCTTAATAAGGTTTTTATGTTTGTGTGCTGCTTTGAAAATGCTGTCATTTGTTTTTGTTGACGTTTGCTGCACAGCTCAGAATAACACGGTCCTGAGAGATTTTCAGTGGATACGAGGAAATGAGAGAGACATTTCACTGCCAAGATGTGACACGACTCGTCAAAGGCTGAACTTTGATTTTGTGTCTCTATGTTGTTGCAGATACTGAGGTTTCCTGCATTTTCATGGAGAGATGTGTTTTACCGTGCAGCTACAGCGGCACTGATGTCGTCATCCACTGGTATCAGGTGTCAGCAGGAGACCTTCGTGTCCACTCGTTCTACTACAACAAAGACCAGCTGGCAGACCAGAACCAGCGCTACAGACGCAGGACGTCACTGTTCAAGGACCAGATCTCCACAGGAAACTCCTCACTGCAGCTGACAGGGGTGGGGGTTCAAGATGAAGGCAGATACAAGTGCTACACCAGCACTTACAGTGGAGCCTATGAATCCATTATTAACCTAAAGATACATGGTAAGAGCCGTAATGCATTCATTCAAGAAATTTGAGCTCTCAGTTGGTATTCGGTGTTTTCTACTTTTATACACAGATTTTCCACTAAAAGTTATGTTTTCTGTTGAAACTATGAATACTGTGCTGTGTGTACTTTTACATTTGTTACTTTGGATAATATGAATATGAGGATGTGAAGTTATTGATTCAAAGCTGAGTGGTCTGTGAAAGTTCTACCTGTGGATTAAACACCTGCACAGAAAATACAAATTTGATCCCCCTTGGACAGTAACTCTAAACAGCTGGTGAGTATGTTAAAGGTTCAGACTGTAAAAATTGCAGACAGCATGAAGAGATGTGCTGCTCACAAAAAGCTGATTCAAAATATCTCATAGAATTTTCACAGGTTAACAAAATGAAACCTTTGTTGTGGTAACACTTCGTCATATTTCTATTTAAACATCTATTTTTGCTCCACTTGTTTTAACCTGATAAAGTAAACCTAAAATGTGTGAACATAAAACCTGCTTCTCTTTTCTTCTTCTGCAGCTCCAGTCCGTGAAGTCAACATTCAGCTGGTGGAAAACATCATCACCTGCAGCTCAGAGGGGATCTACCCTGAACCTGACCTCACCTGGTCTAACATGACCTCCAGCACCACCACAGTGCAGCAGAATGAACAGCAGCTTTACAGCATCAGCAGTTCTTTGAGCCTCTCAGACAGTGATGCCTACAGCTGCACCATCAGCACTCACGGAAGCAGGAAGAGAGCAACTTTAGTTAAACCAGGTAACGATGTAAAGTCATTAATGCTTACAGATACAAGTTTACGTTTCAGGACAGCTTCAGCTGCTATAATTCATATTTCTTTAAAGAGGTATGAGCTAATAAAATATGATGCACGTTAGATTAAACTCCAGATGATAAAATCTCTAATGTTTGCTGTGTTTTATTTTTTCAGCTTCTATCTTTTGGTCAGACAAAGAAACATCGATCCCCTGCCCTCCCTCACACACTCCCTCCTCAAACCTCGTTTGGAGATTCAACCACAACTTCACCATCGTGACCAGAGCTGGGGCTGACATTTCCTACAGGGTCGATGCAGGATGGGAGCAGCATGTGAAGAATGTTTCAGAGTCAGGCAGCCTCACATTACAGGGCCTGACCTCAGAATATGAGGGGATATACACGTGTGAGCTCAGTGATGCTGAGGACACAAACATATCTCGTGTTATGATCATGATGGATCCAGGTGAAAAAAACTGTCTGAAAGTTGATTTTAGTCAATTTTCTGTAAAATTTAAACTGCACAAAACTGATTTTTCATTTTTTATTTTCTTTTGTCTTAACATGTCAAAGATCCGCCTCATCAAACTCATGTGGGAGCCATCGTAGGAGGGCTTTTAGTTATAGTGGTAGTGGTAGTGGTAGTAATCCTGATTCTGACTAAAAAAAAAGGCAACAGGTAAAATTAAGTTCTGACTTTAATTTACTTTTTAATTCATTTTTGTGTGTTTGTGCTGCTGATGATGTTGTTTTTCTATAATGCACTGAGTGCCTGACTTTATATAAATTAACATATTAAAGGACAACATTGTCTTGAAATAAAACCATTATTTCTACATGGAGCTTAATTTAACTGCTGTCTCAACTTAAAAGATGATCTTGCAGTTTGAGTGTCAGAATCCAACATCCAAGATATGAAAACATTAAACTCAGTGAAAATAGGATAAAAATCCAATTTAGAACATTTTGATTCTGGTCTGCAGAAGTGGTTTATTTTCAGTGAATACATGTTTTTGATGCAGTCTTTATTTCCATTTTGTTAACAGGGAGAATACCATCTAATGGTGAAACATCTGACAAAGACAAAGGAGCTTCCAGGGAATCTGGCGAGTAAAAGACGAGTGGAAACCAAAACATTCCCATCCTCTGCTGCGGACCTAAACCATGTTTTTAATGACTCACAAAGCAAATTAATTTTCTCTTCCAGCAGCTGAGGACAAAACGTTTACAGTTTCTTTGTGATCTCAGCAGCATTAATCTGGAGGCTGAAATCCTTTTGGCTCTCAGCTCCATGAAGCAGGAACTTCTGCAGATGAAGACCTTCATTCAGTGATTTGGAGAAGTTCCTCACTCATCCTTCCACTGAGGAATGAGGACAGTGAAACAGTGAAACTGTGAAACAGTGAAACAGTGAAACTGTGAAACTGTGAAACAGTGAAACTGTGAAACTGTGAAACAGTGAAACTGTAAGGCTCTGGGCTGCACACTTTCTACTACAGGACTGATTTTTACACAGTCAGACTCCGGCTAATGAAGGAAGCATATTTTTTCTCTCCTCCTCAAGTCCTGATGCAGACTTTGCAAAACCAATGTAGTGTTATTGTTATAAATTAAATATTCTGATCTCCATCCTGCTGCTTCCTGGATTGTTGAGCTCCGAGTCTTCAACAGACTAAATGTTAAAGAAGAAGCTGATTCAGGGGCAGCTCGGACTTGTCTGTGAAAAAAGACTACTCTGAGTTTAGTTACTTTAGTCTTTTTTTTTTATTTTTTAAACTGCGGTGTAACCAAAGGGAAATATGCATTAAATGCATTTCGTGTCTGTTTGCAGCTCAGCCATGTGGTGCTCAGGGTCATTTTAGATACCAGCCTCAGGCGCTCAGCTATTTTTATCTTTATTTACATTTATTTACTTTTTAACATATTTACAAATAAAAGAAACGGATACACCGTGTTTATAGTAACTGATCATTTTCATCTTCATTCAGTTCATATAAACACATTTTATTATATATTCAAGCTGCAGCTGTTATTCTGCATTATTGAGACATTAGTAATTTTCAGGAATTTAAATTTTAAATTTGAATCATATTGTTTGAATTGTTTCCACTTTGACATAAATTTTCAGTAATATGAACATAAAACTTCATTTGGTTGGTTATTAGTTTGACTTGATACTCCGACATGTAACTGAGTTCATCTGAAGCCCAAATCTGGAGAGTAAACTGGAGCTCTGCTATGATGACTATAATATTATTTTGGGTCTTATTGGATTTTATTATAATTTATAAAGAACATGTTGAATCAGGGAAACCAGGAAGAGAAGCAGCACTGCAAAATGTGCTGCAGCATTAATTTTAATTTGTGGAATAGAGTTTAATTTATCCTAAAATAGATTCAGATTTTAACAGAAACACCTTTCTGTCTTTGTTTGTTTGTTTGTTTTATAAATACAGCTGCTTGTTTATCAACTAATCTTAAAGAAATGTTTTTGTCAGATTTACTAACAAAACTGAGATGCTCATGATTCCTAAATCATCCCAAAATAGAGAAATGTATGAGAGGCTGTAAATCTGCAGAAGTTTTAAAACATCTTGTAAAACCAAATCTGAGCTAAAGCGCAGGTTTAAAATAAGTAATGAATTTAAAATATGGGTGGATATGTGACAAACGCACATTTAAATGGTTTCCTCAAAAAACAAACAAATGAGAGTAACTTGTGTCTATATGTGAGTTGGAATAATATTATATAATATTTGTTTTGTTTTGTGTTGGTCTCTAACAAGCAATTGTTATAACTAGCACACTTTTACTTTCTTATTTTAAAAGATTATCGTAAAACAAATACGAGGTATGATGGAAACTATAGATGCGAAAAATAGCAAATTTTTAGCAAAACTGTATTATCTGAATGGGATCCATGTGAAGTTGGTCTTTCCTGATTTTATGCACTTCAGCAGGAGGAAATGCAGCAGTTTACCTTAGTTAACACAATATTGCACTAAACAGACACGGCTGTTATGTTTTATTTTCTGACAACTAAATCTAACTCAGCGTTTATGTTATTGACTTTATACAACTTAAACTTCACTGTTGTGATCCTGAAGATGTTTAAATGTAAATGATTTGTTCTAATTAAACATATCCGATGTAAACAGTGCATTGTGTAGCAGTAATTTTTACACAAGAGTTATGACTAATATAAAATTGTTCACTTTAAAAAAACGGGTTGAATTAAATATATTTTGCGTTCCTCCTAACACTAATATGGAAATTAACTCAGTTTTCGTGTTGCATATACTCTGTATCAGATTTGAACTTTAACACCTGAGGAGTAAAATTTTAACTCAGAAAAAGCGGATCAAGATCATCTCCAAAAAATAGTTATTTTTACTCAGCTCTGGAGTCTATGTGATGGGCACACATGTACACTAAAACTGAGCTGATTTTGACTCATACTGTAGGGCGTTTATTCCAAAAGACAAAATTTGCTTTGTATGAATTTGAGTGGCCATAATACAGCATATATTCCCCCAAGATATTAAAAAAATATATAATATATATCTTCAAAAATAATATCAGGGTAAATAAGAACATTTCAAGCTGATGAAAATTAGCAAATTTCTTTTTTGATGTGATATCAGAAAAAATGTCCAGAAACAAGAAACAAGTTATTTAGTTTCTTTCTTATTCCATTTCTTTCTTACTTTCTACGAACTGACAGATTTCCTCAGGTAGCTCATCTCACCTGTGTGATCAGGCACATCGCCACATTCAGAAGCTATTTCCTCCAGAGAGACTGAAACTGTCTGTGATTTCAACCTTTGCCTCTTATAAAGTTCAGTGTTACAGTGCTGATGACATGTTCTGTTTCCAGGACTTTGTTGCGCAGCGTTTCCTGCTGTGTGACGCAGTGATGCACTGTCGGCTCACCTGTGCAGGTTTCCCTCTGCATCTTCTCCCGTATCTGTCCCACCAATCCGCTCTCTTCCCTGCACATCACAGGCGGAGAAAAGAGACCCACAGGTTTACCTCTGATGTCATCGATCAGGTCCTCTGCCTCCCACCTGTTTTCAAAGTCCACTTCACTTTTGGCCATTTTTGGGGGGTCAGGCAGCTTAAATGTCACTGTAAAAAGTGCTGATGGTAAACAGAACATTTTGTGGGTGAGACACTTTATTTCAATCCTGTTGTTGGATTTTATGAATCAAATTGCATCATTTTAGCAGTAGTTTATGGTGAAGATAACTTTATACAAAGGACAGCACACACAACAAAACAAAAAAAATTATTCCAAAAAAATATAGACAGTCATGTCTTATTCTGTGTTCTTACACTTCTTTTTCATACATACAGTATGACAATGATGTTCACATGAATCGCCTGGTGGAATCTTTCAAACTGGCTTCACACTGCTCAGACTGAGAGACAGAGACAGTATCTGTCAGACTTGGAAAAGATGGTACTACACCCGCGTGTTGCAGTACAGACAGATCTGATGATCACAAAACAGAGTAATGCATATAAGGCTTACAAATACCACAAATCTGCCATGACTGCAGTACTGGGTTGAAGGAAAAAAACATGAACATCACCTTATACTACACTACTTACTAAGAGTTATGTATTCAGTCTTGTCTGAGCAATCAGCAGCGTTTGAGGAGGATTCAACCTACAGAAGTTCTGAAATACAAACCTTACTTAATTTATGAGGGAAAAATTGTATATTTGTTAAGATTCTTGTTATTCTCAAGACATTCGGCAGCCAGCTGTATCTGTGTTAAAATGCAAATGCCATATTTTTACTGCAAACATAGAAATGATTTAATGCTTTGTATCACTGATTAAAATATTTTCAGTTTTAGACGTTCAGTAAATGTTAATCCTGTTCATACCTGTCAAGTTTTGTATTTAAAAATACAGGAAATTTTCCGCGCTGAAAATAGAAGTTGTTATATGATGTCATCGTCTAATTTGCATTATTGTTAATTTGCATGTAGTTGCAATCGAGGCTGTGGGAGAGAGGAAAAACATCTTGGGAGAGACAAAAAGTGAAGAAAAACACCCAAAATATATTTAGAACCACAAATGGACTTCATGAAATAAATTAATAACTTTAATAATAACTTTCCCCAGACCAGTCCTTCTCAAATAGTGGGGCCACCTGAAGGGCGCGGTGCTCTAACGGGGGGCACGTCTGACCCTGGGGAACATGCTTTTTTGCCGTACTAGAATAAAGTGTAATTGCACATCCACTACAGTAGGTGGCAGTGGCGCTCTCATTGTCAGATCATTGCAGGGAACTCAACCAACATTGGAGGCTTCATGGGTGGAGCAGCTGCACCCTTTTTGGTCATATGGACTTTAAAAAAAAAAGAAATAAATAAAATTAAAAAGAAAAGGTAAAATCATTTTCAGCTTAACTGTTCCATTATTTTGATGCCCGTCTTTGTACTTTGAAAACATCAAACACATCAACAGCAGTGGCATACATTAATTACACTGCCTGTCCAAAACAAAAAAAAAGTCGCCACCTGGATTTAACTAAGCAAATAGGTACGAGCCTCCTATTGGATAATTACTGCGTGGGGGCGATTATCTTTCTTCTGGCAACAAGTTATTTAACCCCAACTGGTGCAACGAGTTGCTTCTCATTTCTTAAACAACCATGTGGAAAGACATTGCGTGGTCGTGGAAAAGATGTCAGTGTGTTTGAGAAGGGTCAAATCATTGGCATGCATCAAGCAGAGAAAACATCTAAGGAGACTACAGAAACTACTAAAATTGGGTTAAGAACCGTCCAACGCATTATTAAAAACTGGAAGGATAGTGGGGACCCATCATCTTCGAGGAAGAAATGTGGCCAGAATAAAATCCTGAATGATTTATTCATCTTATTTTGATCTCCATTAGCTGTAACAAGTACAGCTACTCTTCCTGGAGTCAATCAAACATAGTGCTACTAAAACAATGTCTTCACAAGCCTTAAGTGATCAGCGATCACTTAAACATTTGGTGAAATCAAATAGAAGAAAAACAACAGTAGCACTCAGGGCTATGTTTAATAGTGAAAGTAAGAGCATTTCCACATGCACAAGGCGAAGGGAACTCAAGGGATTGGGACTGAACAGCTGTGTAGCGTAAAGAAAACCACTAATCAGTGAGGCTAACCTGAAAAAAGGCATCAATTTTCTAGGGAGCATAAAGATTGGACTCTGGGGCAATGGAAGAAAGTCATGTGGTCTGATGAGTCCAGATTTACCCTGGTCCAGAGTGATGGGTGCATCACAGTAAGAAGAGAGGCAGGTGAAGTGATGCACCCATCATGCCGAGTGCCTACTGTACAAGCCTGTGGGGGCAGTGCTATGATCTGGGGTTGCTGCAGTTGGTCTGGTCTGGGTTCAGCAACATTATGTGCTCAAAGAATGAGGTCAGCTGTCTACCTGAATATGCTGAATGACCAGGTTACTCCATCAATGGATTTTTTCTTGCCTGATGGCACGGGCATATTCCAAGATGACAATGCCAGGATTCATCGGGCTCAAATTGTGAAAGAGTGGTTCTGGGAGAATGAGACATCATTTTGACACATGGATTGGCCTCCACAGAGTCCAGACGAGTCCAGTCACGAATATCAGTGAGATAAAAAATGATTAAACTCAAAATGATGAAAATTTCATTTCTGTCTGTACAAGCTGCTCTTTATACTGAAGAAAAAAATATTTAGTTTTTTTTTTTTACTGCCCTGCATGTGTCGCTCTTTGTTCCTAAAATTTGCAGATAACGTGTGTAGGTGCCAGATACACTTGGTCTTAAGTTGTGTTTTGATATCACGCCATCGTTCGTGGTGACGTATTGATGCATGGGTCACATGGTGTGGGTGTAACAGCTGACAGGGTTAAAGGGGTGTCATACTCACCTGCTTAGGTAATGGAGGAGAGAGGTTAGCTGGGTGGCTGTAATTTTTGTTGACCGCAACGCACCATAACGCACCGCAATGCAACGTAACTCAATGCAAAGTAATGCATGATGCATGAAGCTCGTATGTATTGTTTGTTTGCCAGTTTCGCTGATGGTCCTCAGTTAGAATCAAGCTTGGCGGTGGATCAATAAACATGACACAAATTCATCGTGGGCTCAGCGTACTTTGTTAGGAGCGAAGGCAGCGCGTCATACAAATAGACAGTTCCCAGTATTTCCTCTCAAGCGACTTAGGCCTTTGGAGTCGCTACAACGTGGATCCAAGTTTCTTCCAATATAAATCTCCTCAAATATTTCTGCTATTATTTATTATTTGTTTCAGGTTATTTTTATCATTATTAGAAAAAGTGGTTACAGCCAACAGTAACCGCTGAATTATGAATAAAGGCGACTTTTGCTGGCAGTCTCTCGCCAAAAATTTAATCCTCACTGACACTGCCATATCAAGATTAACGCGAAGTGTATGTCCTAATATTGAAAAGTTTTGCGAGATCTTGCAAAAGTAACTCGGGATCTCGCAAA
>JASGAU010365319.1:0-13117 GCA_030220045.1 Australoheros facetus
CTCATGTTTATCTGTTGTACTTGGTGTAAATAAACGTGTGTGAGAGCACTACACCCGTCCCGAGTCTGCATATTGGGGTCCTCCTTCCTGCCTGCGCAGCGGCCATCCGTGACACTGCCGTGACACACCCACTAAAATTATTTTATCTGAACTGAGCACTAAATCAGATAGATAATAACAAATAAAACAAGTTTTTGAATTTTCTAGTTAGAGTGGACAACACTAAGAGTCAGAGTTTCAAATGAATTAAAACTTTGTTTGGGTCTTTGATTAATTAATAAGCTGGAATGTAAGATTGCTGCTACTCCTCCTCCTCAACCTGTGCTTCAAGCATTCTGACAGTTACTGTGACTCGGGGCGGGGGNGTGTTGATTCATTTAAACTAACATATTCATCCTGCTGTAACCAAGTTTCTGTAAGGAAGAATAAATCAATATGTTACCAATTATTAAATCATTTACTAACGGGGACTTGGAAGAGAGAAACCTAATGTTCCTAATCCACATTTAACTGTTTCACTCTTTGATGCAGTTGAGGAAGCTATGTTGTTTTTTTTTTTTGTTAATTTTTTTAATGCTTAAATTGTTTCTTTGTTTGTTTTTTGCTGGTTTTTGGTTTGTTTTTAGTGGTCTGGAACCAGAAACAGTCTCTATGGGGATGGGGTTTTGGAAGGGAGAATGACAGGAGGGGAGAAACTGCAGAGAGGCGTGTAAGACTGCAACTCTGCTTCCTGGTCCCAACTCTGGATAGTCAGGCTTTGCAGCGTGTAATAAATTCGACCAGAGTTCTAGAAATAAGAATGGCTCCATCTAAAGTGGGATAAATGCCATCTGTCCTAACAAAACTTATTACAAACAAGTTTTCCCCATAAAGTTTACCGATAATCTTTGAAGCCCACGTTGTCTTGTGGACACCACTCAGAGGAGACCAGAGAAAACCACAGAGTCCGACGTTGTTTTAGCAAAATCACACACCAACTTACAGTAATATTAATTTTAGTGCTATTTACTAAGCTACTTACACTCACACTGACCACCAGAGTCTGGCTAGTTATGGAATTATTTTCAACAGGGTGATGACAGGTGTCCAGTTCACTGAGGCTGGCCTCCAAAGCTATGAAGAAGCTACATTATGACAAGTACTAATTGTGATAAAAGAGGCTGAGGACTAATTGACCATTTGACATACTGAGCAGGAAATTGCCAGTGAGGCAGCTGGAGAACTGCAGGTTGTATTGCTAGTGACACAATAAGTGAAGAGTAAAAATATAATTTGCAGCTGATTCAAGAGAAAATGTGCTCTGATAAAACGTGTAGATTACGGTATGAAATAAGTCACTATGTAAAAGTTTGTAATTAATCAGGATACACAGATTAAAGTACATAAAACACCACTATGCATTACAACAGGAACAGGACGTGATATAAGTGAGTGCGGCACCCTACTGTTGCCGAATGCTTCCTCACAGGGGGGGGTCATCTGATTGTTGGGGTTTTCTGTGTATTATTGCAGGATCTTTAACTTACATTTTAAAGCGCCTTGAGGCTACTATATAAATACATTTGAACTGAATTGAGAGAGAGGGCATCTGCTTTAATCAATTGATAATGTAAGTTCTGACACTAGCTCTGAACATTAGGGGGTGAATGGCAGAAAAAGCCTGATTTGTAGTACCATGTTAAATCTAAGCATGGTACACCTTAGCCTAATGTGTACCATTCCAGAAAAGAGTTCTGTGTTCTGCTTATCAGTAATAGGAACCTTGGTGTTATCTTTGATAGTACTTTAAAATTTGATAAGCAGATTAGCTCATTAGCAGATCATTTAAGGCTCCTTAGTAAAATAAAGGCCTACCTCCCACCACAGGACTTTGAGAGAGTAATTCATGCTTTCATTACTTCTCGTCTTGCCTACTGTAATTCTCTCTATGTTGGCTGTGATCAGCTGTTGCTTCGCCGCTTGCAAACGGTCCATCTTTTGAGACTCTATATTCCTTCTAGGGCCCTGAGGTCTACAGACCATCGGTTATTGAGCAGACCTAGATCCAAGCTGAAAAGCAGAGGTGATAGAGCCTTTGCAGTGGTGGCACCGAAGCTTTGGAATAACTGACCTTCTCATATAAGAGAAGCTCATTCACGTAATCATTTCAAAGCACTTAAGACATACTTATATTCGCTTGCATTTGAGACTAGTTAAATGGAGTATTCTGGCTTTACTATGGTATCATATTTTTTATATATCTGTGATTTTACCTAGGGTTTTACCAGTTAATATTTGATTTTTTATTGTATTTATTGTTAATGACTATTGCATGTTTTGATGATCTGTACAGCACTTTGGTCAATGGTAGCTGTTTTTAATGTGCTATAGAAATAAACTTTGCCTTGCCTAATATGCTATACTATACCAATGAATATGCTATGTAAACATTATATTACTGTGCAATGTTTAAGTGGCACATTTATCTACATAAGGATAAAGTTTCTGTTAAACAAATGTAGCAAACTGTAATCATACCAAACTAATTCACCAATATCATTCTGCCAGTGCAGAGTGATGTTTTCCCATTTTCAGTGCTCTTTCATAATACTTCAATATTAACTGGTTCTGAAATCTTCTCTCTTTACTGCGTTCAAATAAAAGTTACTTCTTATTTACTAGCTCCAAGTCCAACACTTAGGATGGCAGAGCAATGCAGACACACTGGCAGACAGATATAAATGCAAGCATGAGATATTATCAGTGTTGGAATAAGCTCTGCAGGGGTTTAATGCAGGACTGAATATGAACCTCAGGTGTTCTGTTGTGTTAACTTAACACACATAGAGTACACATATAGATAATTCTAATTCCCTTCCCCAATGAGGCAACTTTGTGTCCAATAATAACTATAGAGTATTTGTGTATGTGTATGTCTGTGTGTGTCTGCCAACCTTGTGGTCACAAGACAAACTGGATCGCTCTATTTTGCGGGTCCTGGAGGGGGATGAAGGGGAGGAGACACTTCTGTCTGGAACCTCTGGTGCTGGAATTAAATGAAGGAAAAGTAAATACCTTTTAAATACATTACTAAAAACAAAATAACACAGCAAATATACAAATTACATTATTAGTCTGAATGTAGGACCACCCTGATTATAAGATATCTGTCTGTGTTTGTTAATGATACCACAGCAAAACTACCAGTCTGATTCATACCAAATTTGCAGAAAAGATGGACGGTGACCCCTAGATCACCTGATTACATTTTTGCCATAATGAGGTCAAGGTCTGAGGTCAATTTTTTTTCTGAAAATCTTGTGAATGCTATAACTTGAGAACAGTGTCACCTAGGGTGTTCAAATTCTCACCATAGATGCATCTACTAAAACTCTTGGATGAGTTTGAATCTCATTGAACTTGACCTCAAGGTAAAGGTCAAAGGAAAATTATAGTCATGAACAATAGGACCTACAGTATGTGTGATCTTGGTGATTTGGTGTTTGGAGAGTGACAGGTTTGTGAGACGGACAATGTTCAAATCAGCTAAAACGTCTGCCGGGGGCGGAGTTTGTTGTGTCCGGCACCACTTGTTTTCACTTGTCATGAATTTCTTTCTTGTCCATCCATCCATCCATCCATCCATCCATCCATCCATCCATCCATCCATCCATCCATCCATTCTCTTCCGCATATCCGGGGCCGGGTCGCGAAGGCAGGAGCCTAAGCAGAGAAGCCCAGGCTTCCTTCTCCCCAGCCACCTCCTCCAGCTCATCCAAAGGGACCCCAAGGCGTTCTCAGGCCAGCCGAGAGATATAATCTCTCCAGTCCTGGGTCTACCACGGGGCCTCCTCCCGGTGGGACATGCCCGGAACACCTCACCCAAGAGGTGACCAGGAGCCATCCTCATCAGATGCCCGAGCCACCTCAACTGGCTCCTTTTGATGTGGAGGAGCAGCGGCTCTACAATGAGGCCCTCCTGGATGGCTGCACTCCTCACCTTATCTCTAAGGGAGAGACCAGCCACCCTTCGAAGGAAACTCATTTCTGCCGCTTGTATTCGCGATCTTATTCTTTCGGTCACTACCCAAATCTCATGACCATAGGTGAGGGTAGGAACGTAGATCGACCGGTAAATCGAGAGCTTTGCTATTACACTAAGCTCCCTCTTCACCACGACAGACCGGTGCAGCGTCCGCATCACTGGCGGACCGATCCCCGGTTATCGAGACTGGCTATTGGGATTTCTTTCTCGTGTGGAATCAAAACTGGTTACAAAGCTTCACTGTGTGAGCTCTTTTGAAGGTAACAATATAAGTTCATTTACTTGTTCAGGCCATCTGCAAGCTGAATGGCTTGGATAAAGAACAGAAGAATGATGTCCATTTGCCCCCCATGTACAGATCATCCACAGAGCTTTGTGAATACAAATAATCCCCACAGCAACAATCTGAAGAAGGGCAACCTAAAATTTCAAACTATGTACAAACTGTGTGCAAAATAGCTTCTGTGTCATCTGAGCCATGGTCAGACAAAGGCACTATGACCCATTTGGGACCTACGATGACCCCTGCAAATCTTTTCTGCAATAGTGTTGCTACTCCATTAGCACATATCTCACCTCTGACACTTTCACAAAGTCTACACAAAGTCTAGATGTTGTTCCTCTGAAGTTGACCAAGTTTTTTGAGACTTCATCTCAAATCCTTGAAAGTGCCTCTTGGCTTGCTTGGCAGCATTTCCTTCAACATATTAACACCTCCCCAGTCCACTGAAAGCATGAAACAAGCAGTTTCCTTAATAGCAGTTTTCAGAAGCGGTTCACCTGTGCTGGTGGTTAGTTGTGGTTTGTACCACACAATAAAGTGATCTATTCTCCTCCTTATTAGCCTTCTTGTTGTGAATGAGGGCCTTTGATGTGTTACCCTCTCATATTCCCACCATTTGGAAACTGGGGTTCCTTTAAACCAAAGGTTTTTCAAAATGCTTTAAATGGAAATGAGTGCGTAAAATGTACGATACAAATGAACAAATTAATTTTGTGCAGTTGTATATTAGCTGAGGAGGGAGTCTGAGTCAGCCCCACAGTAGCCCAACCTCCCCCTCTCACCTCCGCTGGCTCCCCTGTCCATCCCTCCCCACCCTAGTGCTCCCATGCTATATGTTTCTGCTCTGTCGCAGAGGTTTTTGTAACCTTATACTGTGTATGTGTGTATATATACAAAGTATGAGATGATTTTTTTCCTCACTCATCCCTATATGTTTTCACTATTGTTTCTGTCTTTTTACTGGCAGCGCCTCCAGAAGGGGGGCAGCATGGCCACAGTTCACCTATCTCCCCATGTTTGTTCTGTTTGTCTTCTTGGATGGGTGCTCTGTTAACTGTAATTTCCCCATTGTGGGATCAATAAAGTATCATCATCATCATCATCATAATAACATATGGACTGGAGGAGGAGCTTTCCATTGATCTTCCAGTTGTGGACGACCTGCTCTACCACCTGAGCCACAGCCACCCCAGATAAACTGATTTATGGCAAGGTGCACATACACTGCAGTCCTTAACTCACTAACACTTAGTCATTTGAGCAGATCTACAACAAAACAAAGTTCAAGTATGTTCAGTTGTTTTCTGATTCATTATTGTTTAGCTGTGTAGGTGTGGCATACCATTGTAAGGGACGTTATCACTCAGGCCCGGGGACACCAGCACAGTATCGTAACGCTCTCTCCCTCTTTTCCACTCCTCCTCTCTTTTCCTCCTCCACATCTCCTCCCTCTGCCTCCTCCACTCCTCCTCCCTCTGCCTCACCATCCTGATCTCTTGCTCCACCAGCGACTGGCTGCTGAGTGAGCGCAGCTTGAAAAATGGATTTGATGTGAAGGTGCTCTCCTGCGGTTCCACAGACAGGGGGGTGGAGCTTAGGCAGAACTCGGAAGCACTGCGAATGATTAGATTGGAGGTTTCCACGACAATGACGTTAGCGGAGGGCACCGCATCTGAGCTTGCCGGCCAGTCGGAGAGGCCGCCAACTGCAGAGGAGAGCAGGCGGTTCCTGGAAGCGGGGCTAGAGGAATCGGGCTCCAGGATGATGACGTTGTTAGCTGTCATTTCATGGTAGGCAGATCGGGGGAAGGAGGAGGAGCAGGAAGGGGAGGGGGAGGGGGAGATGGAGAGAGTAGGGGTGCGGGAGGCTGGAGGTCTGGGTGGAGATCGTCCCGTCTGCAAGCTGGATGGCCTGCATACAGAACAGAACAATGATGTCCATTTCCTCCCTCACCTGCAGATCATCCACAGAGCTTTGTGAATGCTAGAATTGAGCAATCTGGGATTTTTTTTTGGATCATATATATTTAAAATCTTTTTAAAAGTAAAAAATGAAGTAAATGATTCTGTTTAAAGTGTGTTTCTAGAACAAAAGTATCACCCATCTCTGCAGTTCTTGTAAGTAGGTAAATAGGCCTGTCTTGGTGGGTGCAGACAGCTGTTTCAGTTAGATTACAACCTTAAAAAGCTTATTCCAATGACTACCTGCCCAGCAATACCTATCAGACACACAAGTATCTAACTGGAGCACAGTGGACCATTTAGCAACTACAGTTGGAGAGTGTCAAAGTTTAAATAGAGAAATGTTTGCTATCATAGACACCGTAGCAACTTTAATATGAATTGTGAAAGTGCCTTTAACCTGCATTCTTCCTAATGGCCAGCAGGGGGCAACTTCTCTGGTTGCAAAAATCTGTGGGAAAATGACCAGAGAGCTTACTTGATCCATGACCTCAGTTTCCTGATGAGTGGATTGAACAATACATGATATACATCTTGTAAATTGTGGCCTCCATTAAAATAGACAAAAAATGATTTAGGATGTGGTCACTTTATGACTGACAGGTATTCAGTGCAGAGTCCTTAGATCCACCAACCATTTGTTATATCCACTTTGAAAAAGCTGAGGCTTCAATATGATAAAAAAAAATGCCACTCCAATTAGCTGCTGACAATACTGAATGGCACAAAAATGTTTTTAATTACAAACCTGATAACAGTGGCACCACACAACCATTAGAAAGCTTTAGGTAAACTGGGATCAGCTTATGTGTTAAAGTGATGACGTCACCCCCTTTCCTTCTCACAATTCTTTACATGCAGTTCCATTTTATTTATATTAATAATGGATTACACCACATTTTATGTAATATTTACACAATACTGTAGGGAAAGACTTTACAATAATAGAAAGAAAACCCTAACAATCAATGATCAGTGATCAATGATCAAGCACCAAGAGACAGGATCTGGTTCTGTAATAAAAATCAGATGGAAACTCAGAGTAAGGGCCAGGAGAACGACAGATAACAACAACTAAAACTGTTTTTTGATTTCTCTAATGGAACTGGTAATGACTTTGTGAATATCATCACAAATAAAATTTTAACCATCCATTCAGTTTCTACCACGTATCCAATTCGGGATATGTCAAGTCTGCATTTCTGTCTATGTGTTTAGTCACTTCCTGTTTTACTTTGCAAATTCCCTGTGTACTTTATACTCAATTTTGCTTCCCTTGTCTTGTCATTTAAATTCAGTTCACCTGCTCTTCCCTGCTGTCTCCACTCTGATTATGTCATGTATGTCTCTGTCCTTCTCAGTTCTTGTATTTGACTCCCCTCATACTGTGTAGTGTAGTGTCCTGGTTCAGGCACTTCTGGCTCCAGTCCACCTCTGTGTATGTTTAGTATTTCTCCTTGTAAATAAAAGCTAAGTTTGTGTACTCCTTAGCTCTACTTGTCTTATCTTCAGTGATTAGTCTCAGCTCCACTCCCACTTGCTTCCTCTTCCAACCCACTCGCCGACTCAACCTAAGATCTGTGCATTTAACTGCTTTGAAGTCCATAAGGTTCTGTTGCTCAGTGAGTTTCTGTGATTGCAGAAGCCTGAAGTGCCAAATAACATTGCTGTGCAGTGGTAGAATCTGGTTCTTTGTCTTACCTGGGTATAGTGAGACCATGCGCGATCAGCCCCCTCTCCCTGCGGTGCTTTTCCTCTCTCTCTAGAGTCAGTCGGATCTCTCTCTCCACTGCACTCTCTGGCTCCTCCAGGGGGCTGCGGTATGATGAATCATCCAGGCCTGAGTCCTCTGAGCCAGGGGACAGGGTGGAGGACAGAGGAGGTTCCCTGGGCACGGGGGGCTGAATTTCCCTTGTACAGGACAAGAGGAAACCCCACTCAAGTTCAGAATGGTGTGTAAACCTACAACATACTATCTGCTTGTTGAGTGATCACATATAGGCACTGTCTGGCTCCAAAGTCTACTGTGGTGGCTGAAGGACTCGTCTTATTATTGTGCTGCAGTGCTGTATTTCTTGTTTTTTGACTGACATGAGCCCTAAAAACCACTC
The DNA here is from genome assembly GCA_030220045.1 of Australoheros facetus. NCBI lineage: Eukaryota > Metazoa > Chordata > Actinopteri > Cichliformes > Cichlidae > Australoheros > Australoheros facetus. The sequence continues at coordinate 8,380 of JASGAU010365319.1, forward strand.
CACTGTCACTCTACCCCTAGATAATTTCTATTAGCACTATAAATTGTACGATGCACCTTGAAGTTAAGTCTTTAAAACCTCAGGTTCTAGTAGAAATTAATTATTGTTAGAATGACTAAGATTTCAATGTGAAGATTTACCTGTGTTTGAGCCGGGGGCTGCGAGTGGGGGGGTACAGTGACGTGTGGGTGCCCTGGAAGCTCCCCTGAGCTCTCAGTCCTGGTTTTGGGATGGGCTGACCTTTGACCTCTTCTTCCATCTTCTTCCACTGCTGGCGGGCCAAAAGGAAGTCCACATGCTCAGTAGAGACGTTTTCACTGTGAGTCTCTTCGTGCACACAGAAATCGACAGGAATCTGACAGGAAAGAGCAGATGTGGGATTAAGTTAAGCATTCTAGCACATAGCCAGTGTTTCCTCTGCTAGACATACAATGGAAGGTTACTACTTACAGAGACAGTATATATCCTTAAAGCATGCCAAGAACTTTACAGGGAACCAAAGAGAAAACTGGAGCTTTTACAATCCAGGTCCATAAAAATGTAGTCCATGATCACCTGATAGACTTCCACAAATAAACTACAGCGGTAAATGGGCTAGTTCTTATATAGCACTTTTCTACTCAGTCTGAGCACTCAAAGTGCTTATACAACATGTTTTACATTTACCCATGCACACCCATTCATACAAGCACTTCCAATATTAACTAAGCTAAGTGCTTTTAAGTATCTAACATTCACACACATTCACACTCTGACGGATGCGTCAGAGAGCAACGTGGGGTAAGTATCTTGCCCAAGATACATTGGCATGTAGCCAGGAATCGAACCACTGACCTTCCGATCAGTGGGTGACCCGCTCTACCTACTGAGCTACACCCCAGTGGTCTACAGGGGGCAGAACAGCTTTAATTTAGTCAGTCACTACAGTTATTGATATCATTTTACATTTTATTATGAACCTTAAAGTTACTTAAATGTTAGGTCATTTGTCCTTTGTTATTTTATTTTATATTTAACTCTTTCCCCCATAAACACGACATTTTGACACCTCCGTATATATCAATAAAGACATGGTTGACGACCATTAGAATAGATTCAGGGTTCTTCCAAGGGTCGCCCCAGTAAGCTGTATGGACAGAGATCACCCTCACTATCTTCTGATGCACAGTCATTTTGGTCTGGAAGCAGGACTGAAACTGATCGGTTCAGAAAAGCAGAAAACAGAAAGGGGGAAGAGTGAAAGTTAGCTGTGAAGTAGATTTTAAGTGTGCTGCTATACTTTCACTTTCACCTATGGTTGCACACTTTGGGCACAAGGTGGCAGGAATGATCTTTGTTCCCTTTTATTGTTTTTCTTCATTTTGTTGAAATGTAGGAATTAATATTTCTAAGGTTTGTCAATATTATAACTGCATGTTTTGCTTTAGTTGCTGCTAGAGTTAATGTCCAAGAATTGTGATGCAAGCTGCCAACTGCTGCTGCTCTGTGTTCTGAGTTATTAGCAAAGTCTTAGTTAATACTGGGTGATGGTCTAAAAGTCTTTATGACCATTGCACACGGTCCAGCTACTGGCTACCCAAACGCAATAAAAAAGAGATAAAGGTGTGTAAAATAGCTTTACACAGTCCCTGTAAGGCAGTGGTTCTCAGACTTTTCCCGTCATGCCCCACCTCGCAGGATGAATTCTTTTGATACCCGATGCGAGGCCTGGGTGTGGGTGTGGGTGTGGTTTCCTTCAGTGTCAAAGTGAGGTCCAGGGAGAGGAGCAGATGGTGACGGTGGAGAATTTCAATAGTCACTGTGCTAGCGTACCAGCTAACATTTCCGATGTTCAACATTTGTTCCCAATGACTTTTCTCCCAGGTGCCTCACCTGTCGTGACCATGCGCTCCACCAGTGGGGCGCGCCCAACAGTTTGAGAACCACTCCTCTAAGGAGACACCAATACAGCATTGGGTGGTATAAATGAAAAGTGCCAGAAACGGTTACATATGGGTGACAGGGACTAAGTCCCATCCACTGTTGGTTAACTGACAGGCACTCTGTTAAGACCAGAATGCAAAAAGCCTCATGCATGCTATTACTCTTTTAAAGGCATTTTAACTCTCCTCCTCTTAAAAGGGAGTTTTTCCTTCCTTTCTCTGGTTTTTACCTTATGATATAAAGTTCCTTGTGGTGACTGTTGTGGTTTGGCACTATATAATAATTAAATGAGTGTTGAAAAGTGTTGAACAGCAACATTAAAGCACAAAAGAATCATCCATATATCTGCCATCAGGCTACATAAGAACAGCATCAGAATACCTTCTTGTCAGGGTCCGTGGAGCTAGCTGTGGAGCTGACTGAAGAAGACCGCAGGAAAAGATCTCTCCTCAACCTCATCTGCTCTTCATCGTCATCTCTTCTTCCCCTCTTGGACTCCTCCACCTCCATCTCTATCTTCTGCTCTTGTGTTTTTGCCTCTGCTTTGACTTCATCCTCTTCTTCCTCTGTTCTGACCTCCTCCTCCTCCTCTTTTTCATCTCTTCCCTCGTCCTTGCTTCCTCCATCCCCGTCTATGTGGCTGGTGATGTCAGAGGGTGTAAAGGCTGACCATTGGTCCTCCCCAGCATCACTGTCTGAGTACACAATAGCAAGCTCTGCTTGAAGGCAGTCGCTGAGGTGACCGTCACTGAGGTCATCTCTGGTGCCGAGGTCAGTCCCCCAAGCTTCCTGCGATGTGGCCTCCAGAGGATCCGAGGTGTCAACTAGTGGCTCAGGTGGTGAAGGACACAGCAGACTGTCAGAGGTGAAGAGAAGATCTGAAAGGACATCTTCTTTCACCTCTCCCTCGTTTCCTCCTGTCCATGCGTTCTCTTCCGTGTCTGTTCTTCCTGAGATTTCTCCCTCTTCTCCACTCCCTCCCTCCGTCTTTTCTCTGGCTTCATCTTCTGCCTGCACCTCTCTTCTCTCCCAGCCATCACTCTCTGTTTCTCTTTTCTTTCCATCTTCTCCCTCTACTTCCCCCCTGTCTTCCTCTATCTCTATTTCTCCCCTCTTTGCAATTTCTCCTTCTTCTTCTCCCTCCATTTCCTCTCTCCCTTCATCCTCTCCTCCGTCACTTTCACTCCCTCCCTGTCTTCCCTTCTCATTTCCCATCTCAAAAATGAGTTGGTCACACTCATCTCCATTTCTATTTTCTCCTACAACCTCCTCTTCCACCCTATGGACCCCTGGGTAATGTAGTTCCTCCTCTTCCTGGCTGTGGCAGCTAAATAGGTTTTCTCTCTCCAGGTTTGTTAGTGGTGCTGATGAGCTCATCTCCATGGTAACTGGACTGGCAGGCTGTGTGGGGGAGCCGCTGACAGAATTATTGTTGCCGGCGTTAGCGTTCTCGTGGTTAGTGTCTGTTAGCTCAGGCGTAGCCCTCCTTAGCCCAGCTGTAGCTCTCTGAGGAAATATAACATACATTTGTGGTTATAATGCAGTGGAAAATAGAATAATAAATAAACGTACAAAATTTTGGAATATACAAAAATATGAAGTCAAAAGTATTTTTACAGAATTTTCATATTTAGAATAAATATTTTTTCAAAAGTCTCATAATTGTGATGAAGATGAGATGCGCCTAGCTTCTGCTCCTGGAAAGTAAAGCCAGTGTAAAAGTGCCTCAAACCTGCACTCTTTCTAATGGCCAGCAGTGGCTACAAAAAGAAATGTGTATAGAAGTCTACTAGAAAACAACCCTCGGCTCCCCTGAACTATGACCTCAGTAAACTTGAGGAGTTCATGGTCTCTTCAAGTTTACTGTAGAGACCATTGGTATGAATTTTTGAGTGCTATGACAATAGTTTCAAAAAGCTAAGATGGCACTGAGCTCATGTCATTTACACTCAGTCTACACTTGGAATCATAAAATATTAACAAAAATATTACTCAGCCCCTCTTTTTGTCAGTCATATACTTTCTCAAACCTATACTTTCTGCATCTGAGAAAGTGTAATACTGGCGTTAGTCTCTGATGATCTAGTGGACTGTGCACCTTATAATTTTTTTATGACTGGGATTTGTCTGCACAGTCACTTCACTACAAGGACACAAACTCCACTTGCATCCTCCATGAAGAGTAGAAAAAAGAACCAAGTTCGTGGTGTCCACAGCTGCCTGTATGCTTGTCCACAAGGAAGTATAATCCTTCCCTAAGTCCTCCCATCATGTAATTTTTAAAAATACATTTGAAACATGTGCAAAAAGGATAAGGGACAGGAGCAGAGCATGGATGTACGAGGCAGGAGTTACCCAGTGATACCCAGAGGAGAGTGAACGAGTCAAAGAGGTTAGTGGAAGTGGACTCCCTGCTTCTGATTGGAGGCTTTTAACAATATTAATTTCATAATGTAGATCAGTTTAAAAGATTTGACAGCTGTGTCAGCACAGGCTTGGTAAGGTTCAGGATCATTTAAAACAGCAAACAGCATGTTAAGGCATTTATAACCCATGAAATACTGATTTATATACATTTGGAAATATTATTAACACCAGCACTAATGTGTTTCATCGCAGTTATTTAGTTTATAGCTCTTAAAACAGTGTGGAGTGACTCTTCACAGCAAAATTCACAGTTCACAGTTGGTATTTCAAAAATATGAGTCGTAATCCTACAAATACAGTGGTGTGAAAAAGTGTTTGCCCCCTTCCTCATTTCCTGTTTTTTTGCATGTTTGTCACACTTACGTGTTTCGGAACATCAAACCAATTT
>JASGAU010365323.1:3782-13967 GCA_030220045.1 Australoheros facetus
CAGGCACACATAAAACACTCAAACAGAAACACAAAAACCTGTGGCATCTGACATATGGGTGCGCAGAGAATGGGGTTGGTAGAGCAGGCCGCTAAACCAAGATGGCTTGGACAGGACCTATTCATTGATGCTCGTGTGAGTGACTGTTTCTCCTCTCCCGTCCTGCCTTCGAACTCCTCTTCTCCTCTAAACAGCTTGCAGTCGATTGTGAGGAGGGTAGTATTGCTGAGTGTATCCATGGCTGCTCGATAGCCATCGTGTGCTTCATTAACCTCGGAGCTGGCAGAGGACACACCGAGGACTTCAAGGAAAAGACAGAAAAGTAGCATAGCAACTTAAACCAACAAACCCTTGCACTGTCAGTGCCACATATTCAACACTTAAATGCTCTGTATTTTCTCATGACTGCTTTCTGTCCTGTTGCCTTCTGAAGAACGATGGTGAACACAGAATGACACAGCATAGTGGAAATGGCAACTGAAACACTGGTGGTCTGGAGTCCCAAGGTGTGTCTGTGTATGAACTACAGGCTACTTTGACTACGCGGGGCCAGCATAGTTCATCAGCTGGCTCCTTTTTTTTTCTTTTTTTTTTTCCTCTGTGTGCTGGGACAAGATCCCAGCATCAAGACAAACAACAACAACAACAAAAAAGGCAATTCCAGTTCAGTACTGCTGAAATCTATATGAATCAGTTCATTTCAGTTCAGTTTAAGTGTTGTTGCAAGAAATTATGGCAACTAGCCCTAAGGATTCTTACAGCCAATCAGATCCAAGGGAACGTCTTCAAATAGTTTTAAGTTTGGTGGTTGATTTCTTCTTTTTATTAGGATTTTAGCTCCACCTCACCTGTGGAATAAATGCTTTGTGTGTGCAGGATTCAACAAGCTCAACATGTGGCCTGCTCATACACAGACTGTTTCTCTCACTCACACACACACACACACACACACAAAAACAGAAAAACACACTCACAAACAGCCTACACCTGCACCTGTGGGCACAGGCTGAGTTTAATGCCAAATATGGTTCAGTCTGTGTCACCAAGTGCCTGAAGGTGCCTGTAGTCCACCAAAATCCCACTCCATCAAACACACACACACACACACACACACACACACACACACACACACACACACACACACAACACACACTGAATCTTGCAAACTCTTATTTCAAAGTCTTGCGCCTCTTGTTTTCTGCTCTATTTGCCTCTCCTATCCTCTCCTCAGATACTGTACACCTTCCCAAGGCTAGTTGGCATGGTGACGCTGATGGGATGGCCGTTGCTAGGAGATGCAGAGCGCGGCCAAAAAGAGCATCGTCACGGTGAGAAGAAGGCGATCCCTGGATGGGCTGCTTCCACTAACACTCTTCTCCAGCTTGGGAATAACAGGATTAAATTCAGCTGGAAAAAAAAATACAACAGAAAGAGAAATTGTTAAAAAAAAAAGAAAAAGGAATAAAAATAGGAGAGAAAGAAATATCTTAATTATTTAACACCGTGTTAGATGAGAAGTTTTCTGTACTTTTAAACCAAGGTTTGATGGTCATTCATACACCGTCTTTAACACTGGCAGCGCTCTTTAATGAATTACCAGCAAAATTTCGACGTCTGATCTTGGAAAAAAATTTAAAACTGGACACACAGAATAGGACAGTTATTAAGTTAAAAAGTTGGGAAAAATTGTTCTTGTCATCATTGCAACCACATTATGTACTCACCCTCCACTTTATTAGGTTCACTTCACCAGCAGTTCATTAATGCAAATATCTAATCAGCCAATCACATGGCTCAGTGCATTTAGGCATGTAGACATGGTCAAGAGGACCTGCTGAATTTCAAACTGAGCATCATAATGGGGAAGAAAGGTGATTTAAGTGTCTTTGAACATGTCATGGTTGTTGGTGCCAGACAGGCTGATGTGAGTATTTCAAACTGCTGATCTGCAGGGATTTTCCCACCCAACCATCTCTAGGGTTTACAGAGAATGGTCTGAAAAAAAGAAAATATCCAGTGAGTGGCAGTTAACTGGATGAAAACCCCTTGTTGATGTCAGTGGAGAATGGCCAGACTGCTTTAGGCTGATAGGAAGGCAACAGTAACTCCGATAGCCACTCGATAACCCCAGCAGATGGGTTACATCCTGCCTTGTATCAACATTTCAGACTGCTGGTGGTGGCGTAATAGTGTGGGGAATATGTTCTTGGCACACTTTGGGCCCCTCAGTACCAACTCAGCGCTGTTTAAACACCACTACCCCGAGTATTGTTACTGACGATGTCCATGACCACAGTGTACCCATTATTCCAGCACAACAATGTACCATGTCACAAAGCTCAAATCATCTCAAACTGGTTTCTTGAACATGACAGTAAGTTCACTGTACTCAAATGGCCTCCATATGACTAGATCTCAGTCTAGTAGAGCACCTTTGGGATGTGGTGTAATGGGATATTCTCATCATGGATGACCAGCTGACAAATCTGCTGGCTCACAATTAGCAAGAGCTTCTACTAAAGGACACTTGGGTTAAACTCCAAGAGACAAAAATCGGGGTAAAACATTTTTTTTGTATTTTTTTTTCAATTGGCATTGCTGGGATGTGCCATTCTTTATGAGAAAGTATCAGAGAGTACAGTACCCCAAAACACTGAGCCTAAACGTTTGAGAATGAATGTTGCAGCAGTGGGCAGTAAGAGTTTGAATTTTCTTGCACATGCTTTCAGGATTGCTGGTGTTTAGTTGTAAAGAAGCCTCATTTTTAGGGTGTATTATTGATTAAATGCTTTTATGTGTGAGGTTTAGATTTACCATAGCTAACTGCTATATCTTGATATCTGCAACCCACTCTTATCTATTATACTTACAAAAATCCACAAAGTTGAGCAATAACTCAGCATATGTGCATCATGTTTGAATTCACTTGTTCAAAGTCTGCCTCTTTACCTCAGACAGTGTGTCGCCCATCCCCAGCTTAGATCATCTGACCAGATCCTCCTGGTGGTTCTAAATCCAGGTTAAAAACAAAGAGGTACTGTACTTTTTCAGTTGGCACTCCTAAGCTTTGGAACTGACTATGGGTTCATATCAGATCTGTCCTACATTTTCATCACTAAATCCTCACTTAAGACCTACCTCTTTGACTTGGCTTTTAATCCAGCTAGAATTGAGCCCTACATATTTATAAGTAGAAATGAAATAAAAGTATTTATTTTTTGTGCTTCCAGTTTGGATTATCTATTGTCCAGTCTTCTGTTTTCCCGTGTTGTTCTGACACATGTAGTTGTGCAGCACATTCGGTTGTTTTGAAATGCTCTCTATAAATAAAACTCAGCTCAGCCTTCAGTGGGACATTTAAAAGCATTTATCTGGCTTCCTAAATGTGCTATAATCTGGTTTCACAGCACAACTTTTTCTAAAATGTGACAAAAAACGATGACAGCCAGAGAGAACAAAAGGCAGCTTTCAGTCTTACTCCCACTGAAATGTGGTCAGCCCGCACTAAAAACAACACACCACACTGCAGCTGTTACCAGACAGCTCTCATTGTTCTAATAAAGTGACACATTGTCCATCATACCTCAGACATAAACCTACTGTACATACTGTAATCACCACGATGCCCCTGCACTTACACCTGGAAATATGCTAAAAATAGTTTTCTTGAGGGCTATACACCAAACTTTGATGTCTAGTCAAAGAACAAAAACACAACCCGGCAGACAGTTCACTACACGCCTGCAACTATGAGACACACGTACCGGCAGACACTCCCTCTGTAGTCATTTGATTAATAAGACTGGAGACCAGACAGAAGCACAATTTTCTGTCTGCACAGAAGGTCCCTGATGCTGATTAGCAACTATTGTGCTTACGGTCTGATGGCATTGAAATAAAGTGGGGCTACTCTCAGTATTTCCACTCGCCGTTGTATCTATCTCCAGAATATTTCCAGCTGCTCTGTGGGTCAGACAGGAGAGTAATGACTGGCTGACACCTGGTTTTAGAGATGGCCTCCTCTGGTATGCTCTGCTAGCCGATGTAATGAGGTCTATGCAGCAGCGGAGCTCAGGTTAAATGCTCTGACCGCGCTGTAACTGAGTATGCAGCTGAGAGGTCAGGACACTGTGTTGCTTCACTGTGTTGTTTTGGTGCTGACTGACAGAGGAATGTGGTTTTGTAGACACAAACAGCAGACGGCAGAGCATCTCATACAACTGGTTCCAAAGTGTGGCTCTGCTAATCGCCTCATTACACACAGACACACAGACACTCATAGTGTCTCACTGCCACTAATAAACATATAATTATTGGCACACAATTTTGGCAGGAAGTTTTTGTGGTGCCATGTGATGAACATTGTGGCCAGGTTAAACATACGCGTGTATGCGTGTATGTATATCACAGTGCACAAAAAGCAGGCAGTAGCTGCCTAATAATTAGGATGCTCAGACAGCTATAAGTGTCTGTGAATCTGAATGTCAGGAAATATAGTACTGTGCAAAAGTATTGAGCCGTCCCTCATTTCCTTTAGAGTTTGCTAGGAAAATGGGAAATAGGTGCAGCAAATTTTGAAACATGTGCAAACATACATGGAAATACAGTATATGAGGCTTGAAAGTCAATATTTGGTAGGACCACCTTTATTCTTCGGCACAACCTGAACTTTCTGAGGCAGCTTTCTTCTAATTTCTTTAAGCAGTCTTCAGGAATAGTTCTCCTGGTTTCTTGAAGGACATTCAAAGCTCTTCTTTGGATGTTGGCTGCCTTTTATTCTGTTCTCTGTCAAGATGATCCCACGCTGCTTCAATAATGTTGAGGTCCGGGCTCTGGGGAGGCCAATCCATGACTGATAGTGTTCCACTGTGTGATTTTTTTTTTATTTTTTTTTTAATCCAGGTATGCTTCTCCTGCATTGTCACTGTAATTGGGATCATTGTCATGCTAAAAAATTAAGATGTTGCAATCAGATGATTTCCAGATGGTATTGCATTGCAGTTTTGACAGCATGCCCAACACCACTGGCTGAAATGCAGCTCCATGACAGAGTCTCATGTTTTACAGCTGGCTGTAGACACTCACTGTTGTACCTCTCTCTTGGCCTCCTCTGTATTTATTGATGATGACTTGAACCAAAATGTTCAACTTTGGATTCACCCCCCCCCATCAGACCTGTTGCCACTGATATTCAGTCCAGTTCTTGTGTAACTTGGCATACCTTAGCCTTTTCTGCCTGTTTCACTTTCTTAGGAATGTCTTCTTGACATCCACCGTTCCACTGAGACCATTCCTGATGGGGCTTCAGTGAACATTAGATGGATCTACTGAGAGACCAGAGCATCTTTCAGGTCCTGTGTCATACTTCATAAGGACATCATTTTCAGATACTGTTCAGCTGCTGTAGATAGTATTTTAGGCCTGCCGCTTCTTTGTCTTCCACTTGTCCAGTTTCCTCAAAATTTTTCAGGACACACTACACCATGCTGAAATATGGTAGTAGTAGTAACAAATTATGTGTTTTGTGTGACAGGCTGCCAGTAACAAAGCGCCTAAAGATTATTCTTTGTTAAATTGTCTGCTATGTGTAGGCACAACACTGGCTCGAGGACTGGACCGAAAATAAGAGAAAAAGCAGCCAATGCTTTAAGATAAACTTTGAAAGACCTTCAGAAAACCTGGAGAACTGTTGCTCAAGACCACTGTAAAAAGTTTTTATCAGAAAGTCTGGCTCCTTGGAAGCAAACTATAAACAAATGAGTGGTTGCTGGAGACTTTTGTATAGTACTGTATCTTAGACTAGATTACATCTATGTGTGTGCACACACACGTGCTCTCAGAACTTATAATTTGTGGCACTCTCACATCAGAAAACCCTCATTAAAGGGGCACTGCAGCGATTTAGTACTGCACTTTTCTACATAGTTCTGAGACTTGGGAGTCACAGGTAAGAAAAAACAAAACAAAAGAAACGAATGACCGAAACTGTTACAAGAGCGTCTTTCATCAGATCCCACCTGACTGGTTCATACCCAGGTCTTTCAACACAGTCTTTAACAAACATCCCGCAGAGCCATAGAAGACAATATGCAAGTGCTTGTAAAAGCTGAGCAGTTGTCATATAATTAAGATGTAAACAGAGCTCAACATGCAAAATCAGTGGTAGGCCCCTGAAAAATAAAGAGAGAACGTTAGCTAAGCAAACACTGGCTGTCCAAACAAGGACCACAAATAAATAGGCGTTACAGTAGATTTCTGAAGAAATTCAAAAGACACTGACAGCAGATAACGTGCACGTATGTAAATAATTACTCTATCCAGGAGTTTAACTGTGAGTAAACAGAATCATTAGCGGTGACATTTGGAGGGGATAAATGGTAAGATTATGTTATTTGTATTATTAGGCAAATAACAAATAAACCACATTTTATATATTTATCTATTTGCTCCAGACTGCACTCTGCCATCCTGCTTTTGTTTTTCACTTGTAATTATGTCTTCATAAATCCAGACATGTCAAAGTTAGAATTCATTTGCCTACGCAATAAAAGGCCCTCATCGGTTTGCATTTTACATCAAATATGTAAGACTGCCAGATAGAGACACTTTGAGTTAAAACTATCTAACAACTCATTCTGCGAACTGACCTAAAAACAGTGGCAGGTGCTTTCCCACCTCTTTAGTCTAGCTAAATCAGTTGTTTTTCACTTTGGGTGCAGTTTTTGGGGGGCAGGTGTGATCATTCACATGCAGACCAAAAAAAAAAAAATGCCTAGGAGCTTTTTGAAAAAAAAAAAAAGAAAGAAAGAAAAGATTTTGCACTGATCCCCAAAAAAGTTTATTTGTTTTAAGAACGGGATCTCGACCTCGATCCAACCCCCAGGTGACCTGCGATTTTGAGCTCCTGTAGCCAGGTGTGCTTTGTCCTCTGTGATGCAGCGGGACACGCAAACTGCAGTCCTGAACACATGACTTTCTTCTTGCCTCTGTTTTCACAGTTATATCCGAACACCAAGTGGACTGAACTTTCACACATGATTTGCAGTGACATATTATGGTTGCCAGGATTTTTTTTTTCAAAAAGAAACCAAAATAAAGGGAACATTTACAAACGTTACAAACTATAGGTGTGAAAACTGTAACTGCTTGTGCTGCTCCCTGCCACTGGCAAGTGCCTCAAACACACTGAGCTCAAAGGAACTGTTAATTGCTACAACAAACCCCATTAACAAGAACATGCTACAGATTTTTCTACTAATGGCCAAAGCTGATCATCAGGTGCAGTAACCTGAGCCAACAGGGTGGGAAAATAAGCATCATCCCACTGAAAGCCTTCAGTAATCACACGGTTGCACGGGGAGCAGCTAGCGCCATTCCATCTGCGTTGTAAATGAGATCTAAATGAAATCTAACGCTGGTGGCTGTATTCAGGAGGGAACCACTGTTGAGCTGTAGACATTGATTGAAAGGGGCAGCGCCCAGGAAATAAACTGTGAGCAGCGAAGGGGAGAAAGACACGGGTGGATTCCAGTATGTGCATGCAACATTCAGCTTTTACACACAGTAATCGGGCAGATTTGAACTGTGCAGTTGGCGTGAAACTTCAGTAACAGTAATTAAAACTATGATGTGAGGAGTCTGATTGGCAGCCAGGAGGACTGAGAGTGAAGGAGGGGAACGGAAACTGTACTGCTTCTTTGTGTTCAGTTCGTTTCGCAGCTCCCTGCTGATCTTCTCACTTCCTCTCACACCACTTGGGTTATCCTATTAATTTAATTGGCAACACAGCACTACAGGTGAAAAAGACCCATAGGAGCTGGGGTAATTTCTTCTCAGCTATTGTGTTAGCCATTCACGATACACAGTACTTCCGCGTACTAGTTTTCTGTCTCAGAGTAATACACTAAATGCAGGCATCCTTGTGTTGAAATGGCCTTTAGTTTTCTTTCTGCTCTCGTAAGAAATCTGTAGATGTGTAGTGAACAGATTTTAGTTTGCAGTTTCGTTTTGCATTTGCCATTTTTGAAAAGAAAGAAAGGAGGGAATAAGTGCTGAGGAAATATGATAAGAATATATTTTACATATTGTAATATATTGTTGGTCAGTGGCAAATGGGAAATTTTAGCTCTAGAAATTATTTTGGCACAAAAATATTTCTTGCTTTTTTTTAAATCACTGTGATAGTGTTAATGAATACCATAAAACCTAAGATAAATATCGCTTTGGGAGGAAAAAAGTATTAAATGAAGGAAAAACTCAATTTCACACATCAAAAGGTGAATAAACTGAGTTTAGGTGGCTTTCCCCTCCACTGCAGTGCTACTTGTGCTCTCGGAGGAAAAAGACGGAAGATGGGAATTAAAAGGCAGAAGCATGAGGAGGGCATGGAGAAAGGAGATGGAGTGAGAGCGAAATAAGATGAAAGAACGATGAGAGGAAAAAGAAGCGAGGGAGCGGTATCTCACAGAAACTTGCATGACCTGCAGCTATTTGCCGCAGCCACTCACGAGTTTTCTTACAACAATTATGAGAACAAACTGATTTACGCAAGTGCACGCGCGCAAACGTGCACTCACACAAACACACGTGCATGCAGGCAGATTAACAACAACACAGCGCCATATTTTACAAGCTACCTTGGAGGAGTGCGTGATAGCTAGACAGGATTATGATTGATACCAGCATGTCTGGTTGTGTAATGGGTGGTGGGTAGGTAGGCCAAGCTAGATGTGCAGGTTGTTACTGTGTTGCTGTGCTGTTGCCACAACACTGAAAATCAACAATATGAACATGTGATAGGTGATCCCAAAGTCTGTCATTTATTGATTTACTGCTCAGCTTCTCCCTTAAATCACTGCCAAAAATTATCCAGTCTTATTGCCAACAGATTTCACATTATGCACGATTCCTTTTTCATCATATAACTCCAAATCGGAGCAAAATAAAGACAAACGGAAGCGCTTTCTCATAGGCATAACCATAACTACAGGATATCTGAACAAGCCCTGCTTTTCTGAATGAATTTTTATACTTTTTGTTGCGAATTTTCATAAAACTCTGTGTTCTCTGCTCATCCGGGTGAAAACGGCATGAAATGTGTGAAATGAATATTCATGCCGTTGTTTAGCAGGATCAGCAGCTTGCCAAGCCAGCTGGCGCTGTGAAGTTAACTGCGCTGAATATCATTTCACTTGGTTAGCCACTTTTGATGCTGCACGGTCGCACTGCCATCTATATCAATATCAGCGGTCAGCCTGCTGACACATTCAAAGGATAATGCTGCTGATCTTCTCCGGTACGCTTTTTTAACTGCAAACAAATCCGATGCAAGCGTGTCGCTTCCATGTTTGCAATAATCCGCTGCTGAAAATGCAGCGAGCACCAGTGATAGGAGATTGTTTTTCTATATTTGTGACCTGTTTTTACAGATTTTCAGAATAATATGTTGTTGGTTTAAGGAATTTGTTTTTAAAAAAGGAAAGAAAGTACTGTCCTTTAACTTTAATGAGGCACTTTGTGAAGAGCGAATAATCGGATTTCCTTGATTTGGTACTGAAGTGATCAGAATGAGTCTTTCGCTGTTTTAATGAATCAAGCTGCAACAGACAGATGTGCCTTACACTTATTCAACTTCCTGTGTACATGACTCACCGAGCTCATCAATTTTTAGGCCTGGCGTGTAGACTCCTTCTGTAGGCTCAGGCTCATCGTCCACATCAGAGGCTGTACGTGTGAGAGAGAGAAAGAGAGAGACAGAGAGAGAAAAGTAATTGAGTCGGACAGAAAAACAGGCAGCAGGGGTTAAACTACTGCCCCAACCAAAGGATTTTAATTACATCCAACATGACATCTTGAAGCATCCAATAGAGTGGCGAGGCAAGGGTGCAGGGTTGAAAAACCCCCAAAGCACGCAGACTGACAAGCCACAATATCACAAGAAGCCCTGACAAAAAGATAGAGAGTGGGAGAGAGAGAAAGAGAGAGAGAGAGAGGGGAAAAGAGGGAATGTGAGGAGAGGCAGATCAAACTGAAGAGAGTCAGTGTGTGAAAAGGGATGGAGAGTGATGGAGTTGTGGGGGTGAAAGAGGGAGGAGAGGTTAATACTACAAAGGACCGGACAGGCCAGGGATCAAAGTCTGTGTGTGTGTGTGTGTGTGTGTGTGTGTGTGTGTGTGTGTGTGTGTG
>JASGAU010365327.1:0-11653 GCA_030220045.1 Australoheros facetus
GCCAATTATCTATGAAGCCCACGTCATTTTTTGGACACCACTCAGACAGCCAGCGATTCAAGGAGAACATGCGGCTAAACATGTCGCTCCTGGTCTGACTCCAGCCTTTCTGCTACATTTGAGCCGCTCTCAGAGTCTCAGTCTGAGCACTCGTACATTTGGACTGCATGCTGGAAGTTACTATGGTGATTTAGGCAGGTAAAATAAAAATGAAGATCTGGCTTTGTAGGATACCCCTCTGTGTCACGGTCTGTGTTCGTGTGTGTGGAGGAGCTGCCTGAAGCTGCAGCACAGACAGCAACAAAACAGAGATGACTGGTTATCCTGCTCTATGAGACCCACCTGCTCAGATGACCTACAGTGCTTCTGTGTTTTGCCTTTTGCTTTACACAGCAACACCCACTTTGGAAACTGTGCCTGTATTATCAGTGTGTTTGTCTGAGCTGGTACTGTGTCAGCACTCAGCCTCCCTCCTGTCCTTGCACCTGTGGCCACTGGGCAGTTTGTGTTACTGTTAATTATGAAACAGATGGTGTGTGTGTGTGTGTGTGTGTGTGTGTGTGTGTGTGTGTGTGTGTGTGTGTGTGTGTGTGTGTGTGTGTGTGTGTGTGTAAGAGACAGAGATTATGAGTGTGAATGTGCAGTGAGAAACAATTGAGAGGAAAATGAAACCCAAGAGGGCTGATAAAAGTGCGAAAGAAACTCCCAGAATACTAATAGAGGAGCACGGCTGGTGGAAGATGAGAGCTGCCAGCCAATCAAGGGGCATCTGATTGGCGATGGTTGCCACGGCAACCGACCTCCTGAGTCAGTGTCAGCTGTAATCACAGAGCCAACCATTTCAGCCGTTTGGTCTTTCTCTGCCTGTCTGTTGAATTTTGATAACATTATTGAAAGCAGCTGATGCTCACCCCTCCTGTGTGTGTGTGTGTGTGTGTGTGTGTGTGTGTGTGTGTGTGTGTGTGTGTGTGTGTGTGAAATGAATCACTGCAGCCACACTAACACTTTGGGGTCGGTCGCCTCCCTGTAAGCAGTGCGAGCTGTACTCCTTCACATTCTACTCAGTCTTGCTCGTTTGGTGCTTTACATTCTTAACTTTGCTGCCTTTCCAGAAAGATTGAAAAAACTGAGTGTGATGCAGTGATGACCAGTAAACACCTACGGTTCTATTTGCACCATATGCAGCAGGTTATAATTGTAAAGGTCTGCTGGGTTGCACAGTACAGAGAATATGGTACTACCAACTCAGGGTCTTGCTAACACAGGGAAAAGCAAAGTAGCCCAGAAGCTTTTTCTAAAGTTGCACCTTCCAGAGCTGAGGTTCCAGGTTCCTGGTACCTGGTTCCTGGTTCCTGGGTCAGATGAGATCCTTCCAGCAACTTCTGGGTCTTTGGCATAGCTTCCTGCTTTAATATATCTGAAGGTGTCCTCAAGGCGAGGGCCCTGAAGCTGTTTTTCACCTCACAGTAGGTCTGTTGGATCAGGAGAGGAAAGGTTAGACTTGTGTAACTGAGTGCCTGGCCTTGTTCTTCAACATGCTTTCATTTAATGCCAAATTTTACAAGATTATTTTGATATGTGTAATTTACACACATCAAAATATTAACTGCACCGCCATACTATTCATTAACATTGCAAAATCATTTTGGGGGTGGCTGTGGCTCAGGAGGTCATCTACTAATCAAAAGGGTGGTGGTCTGATCCCTGACTGCTCTAGTCTGCATGCCAAAGTCTCCTTGGGGAAGGTACTGAATCGCGAGTGGGTCCCGATGTGTTCATCAGAGTGTGATTGTAGTAATGTTAGTCAGAAAGCACTCAGATGTAGAAAATGGGTGTGAATGGGTGAATGAGGCGTGCTGTATGAAGGCCTTTGAGTGCTCATGTAGAGTAGAAAAGCACTACAGAAGAACCAGTGCCACATGTTAATGGGCCCACACATTCAGTACAGCTCAGTTCAGTGTCATTTATATAGCACCAAATCACAACAACAGTCCTCTTTTAATAAGGACGTCGCTCTCAACTCTCCTTCTAAACGTGTCCACATCAGCGCCTCCTTTTTTTAGATATCAGTGACTCTGTTAATAGGCACATTTTTCAGGTTTAGTCAGTGGAGTGTAAAATGAGTAAATATTTGCAGAGCTAAAATTCAGTTCATAAGGAAAATACATACTACATTTAAAAAAAATGAGGCTTTAGTTAACCAAATAGAACTATGACTTAAACACACAGTGGAGCTCTTTTATCACTTTACTGTAACAGTGTGAATACAAGCGTCCAGTGTGATGTAAATGCTACCCCTGGGCCTCTGAGCCTTCCTCTTGTGTCAGCGATTATGTTTGCCGTCACAGAAGAGAGTGCAGAAACGTGAAGGTATTAATAACCATGCTCAGCCAACTCAGAAGATGGTTTTCTGCTCGTTTGATTAAAAATAATTAATGCAAGCCACAGTTCCTGTTTAACACATCAGCTTACTTGTTAATCCCACTCAGTCTGCGCTCCTCGTCTTCTGATGGCTCTGAAACATTTCTAGATTTCTTTGCTGGTAAGATCAGTGGTATCAGGTCACAGTTCTGGATCCTATCACCCTGACCACGGGTCTGAGTTTAATCCAATTTCCACAACACGTCACCTCGATGTAGTTTTTCATGTGCACGCTTCTTCCTGCCCAGCTGACATGGTCCGTGTCTTTCCTCTGGCTGCATTATTTTAAAAAGCCGCTGGGAGGGACCTGTACCTGTTTGTAACAGCTTCTGTCTCTTTGTCTCCCAAAGGAGCGTCTGCTGCTTTCCATTCTTCCAAAGCACATAGCTGATGAAATGCTGCAGGACATGAAGAAGGGGCCCAGTCAGAAAGAGATGCAGCAGTTCAACACCATGTACATGTACAGGCATGAGAACGTCAGGTACTGTGCTCCTCTGTGAAGCTTGTCTGTCTGTGACAGATGGATCAGCTGATTCTCGTCATGGTTTTGTTTGTTTTTGTTGAAGGAATTTCCTGTTTTATTTTGTAATCCTTGTTTTTGCCTCTTGCTGTCAGTTTTACTTCCCTTTGATAATTTTCCATCCTTATTATTAGATGTTTGCTCCAGCCAGATTAGTTTGAGCTATGCCGTCTTCCTCAGCGGTTGCCTATGCCCGGCTACACTACACTACACTACACTACATGAGGGAGGCCGAGAGTTACCCAGCAGTGCTGTACATCCTGGAGTCTTTCACACTTTGGTCTCCTGTTTTAGTCTTTTGTCTCTAATTTGGGACCGTTTGCCTGGTTTCCAGCGTCACAGTTAATAATTACTGCATGTTTGAAATTAAGGGTTTAGATTTTGGATATTTAACTCTGTCTCTGAGTGTCCTGCATTTGGCTGTGTTCCCTTAGTTCTATATTGGTTTTAGATGTTGGGCAGATAAAGGGATTTAAAATGTGTAAATAGGCACTATGAATGTGGCTGGTAGTGTGAAAGGCTTTGAGTCGTCAGTAAGGCTGCGGGAGGGCTATATAATACACTGACCAACATTAAGGGCACCTTCACCCACGTGCACCTTACTCCTACAGCGTGCACAGCTGATGTGTGCTTTGCTGATAACAAGCTGGATGCAGGACGTGACATCTGTGATTTCACAGAGAATTTTTTTACCATCTGTTTTTGTACACGACTTTTCCAGCTCCTGCAAACATTTTTAAAACATGGATCTGGCATCGAGCTCAGAATAAATAAATATGTATATTTACAAATAAACATATTTGGGTAAAAAAATGTTTTGCCTTTTCTATTTACAAATTTTATACTTCCCAACTTTTTGGGAAATGTACGTATGTTAACATCGATGGAGAAAAATAGTAAAAATATAAAAAAATAAATAATATAAAAAGGGGGCCGGGGGGGGAGCACCTTGAGAAAGACTTGTTGCAGTGGTGAAGATGTGCATGAAGGAAGCTGTTGGTGTGACTGAAGTGCACTGATGTCAGTAATGATGTGTGTGTGTGTGTGTGTGTGTGTGCTTGCCTCCTGCAGCATTCTGTTTGCAGACATCGTGGGCTTCACCCAGCTGTCGTCCTCCTGCAGCGCTCAGGAGCTCGTCAAACTGCTCAACGAGCTCTTTGCCCGCTTTGACAAACTGGCTGCTGTGAGTTTCACTCTGTGAACTGATGTAAACTTTTTCAGCTGAAATCTTTTAATGCCATTCATCAAGAAATCATTTGAATTTAGCATCCATCTCTGTCACTCCATTACATCCAGTTTTTATATATACATACATATAAATGTATATATGAGATATGTTTGTAAACCTTAGATGTGTGCTGATGCAGAGCTCATGTACAGACATGTTTCCTTTGGCTACTGTCTGAATATTTGGTGACCAGTTTTTCAGAGGTCATTAAAAACTCTAAGTGAAGTATTAAAATAGACTTCAAACATTGTTTGATCTTCTTTTTATTTATTGAGGTCTTCTGATGTTACCGTCATGTGGAAACTGTATATCCAGACTAAACTTCGTGTTCTGTAGCCGGCAACCACATACATATGCCGCGTTGCAGTGCAGGTGGCGCGGGTTCGAGTCCCGGCCTGTCGCCAATTTGCCCACGTGTCTTCTCCTGTATCTTTCCCCCATTTCCTGTCTCTCTCCGCTGCCCATAAAAGCTGCTGTGGCCAAAAATGCAAAAAAAATAAATAAAAATTGTGGCTCTGTCTTAGATTCCAGACTGCATTTCCACCAATGCCTCCCTCTTCTACTGTCCATGCAGAGTCTGCACATGCATCAAGCCAAAGACTGCTCCAGCGTGACTTACAAACCAAAAGCTTCCTGTGTCAGAGTCTTATCTCCTCTCCACAGGTTCAGCATGTTCGTGTGCAGATATCTCTGTAGAGATCCTGTCTAAAGTGGCATGAGGCTGTACTCGTGTAGGAAACATGCTCATTCTCCTTTTTCTGACAATGAGGAGCTGCATATCACCATGTAATGCTGTTTCTAGCACATGCACAGACCACTAGGATGTGCTCTGACAGTTTTATTCCTGGTTGTTTAGTCTCTGGTTGCATAGTGCCTCATGGTGACTGTGAGCAATTTTAGACTGGTGTTAACAGTTTGCAGCCCCCTAATGGTGTAAAACCATACAAAGTGCAGCATCATGCATCAAGGTGTATTATTTGACATCAAGATTACCATAATGTTAGGTGTATTCAGGCAGTAATGTGTAACAGCAGTAGCCTAATGCCCGGTCTTTAGCTTCCCCCATGAGCCACTGCAGGCGTGTCTTCTATAGTCGCCCGTTCCTTCCATGTACTTGCTAAAACGACAGCTGGATGAGGATGTACAGATTTGTATGTGATCTTTAGACGTTGTCTGACTAAACCACACCTACCTGTCAGAAATACCACCAGCTAAGGATCAAGATACTGGGAGACTGCTACTACTGCATCTGTGGCTTGCCAGACTACAGGGACGACCATGCTGCCTGCTCCATCATGATGGGCCTGGCCATGGTGGAGGCCATCTCGTGAGTATGCATGAGGCGAGGGCATCCTGAAATAACTGGTGGATGTATGGCTTTTCTAAGAAGCAGGCCGTTTCAGCTACATTATTATGGGATGCAGTGGGTCAGTCACTGTCCGCAGTGTGGGATTGATCACACTGATGGACTCTTATTGACTTTCTGTGGACTGTAGCTGTGAGGGAACAATGAGAGGTCATTGAACACAAATTGATTGTGGTGCAGACTTCAGAGCATTGTGTGTGCATGGATGGATGTCATTTAGTGGCGTGTCAGAGACAGTGTTTCCTGTGCTGCTGGAATCTTTGTGGGATTCAGGCTTTGATCATTGCACCAAAAAAGGCTTCCTGTGCTTCCTGCTGCTCTCTGTGACCACAGGTATGTGCGCGAGAAAACCCAGACGGATGTTGACATGCGAGTTGGAGTGCACAGTGGCACAGTCCTGGGAGGAGTGCTGGGTCAGAAACGCTGGCAGTACGACGTTTGGTCCACAGATGTGACGGTGGCCAACAAAATGGAAGCGGGGGGGATACCGGGGTGAGAACTTCAGATGGTTTTTGATCGTGGCCTCTGGGCTCCACTGATTCATGACCCCTGTGGGTTTTAGTGTGTTCATGTGCCTTTAAGTGGGCATGTGTAAACAAAGTAGATGTTTTATTTTATTGCTCAGGGCAGCACTTTTATATCTGTACATAACTGTCTAACCATGCTTGTTTTCAGGCTTACTTTTGTAACTGCTGACTTCATTCTTGCATTAATGGCTGGCAAAAAATAAAATTGATATGCAGGATGTGAGTATACAACATGCACCAGGGTTCTTACTATCAACCAAACATTTACAGCGTCTTCATTGGTTTGTTTTGCTGTATGATGTCATCAACTTGGACAAAAATTAGAGTAGAGAAGATTGGCGTGAATACTCCCAGGCAGAAACTCGTGTATCAGATTATTCCGACACTGCATCGATTCTCTGAGCTTTCAAACACTGACGCCAAACTGAGCAGTGAAAACTTGAAATTGAAGAAGTATGCTCGCCGGCCATTTTATTAGGTACACTTTGCTAGTGCCTGTAGCCTCTCTGCATCGAGGGCTGATTTGTGGTGTGTTCAGAGATGCTCTTCTGTAAACCTTTGTTGCAACAAGTGGTTATTTGAGTCACTGTTGCTTTCCTGTATGCTTGCAGCTGTTGGTCATTCTTTGACCTCTGACATCAACAAGGCATTTGTGCCCAGACCACTGCTGCTCACCGGATAGTTCCTCTTTTTTCTGTAAACTCAGAGATGGCTGTGCGAGCCAGTCTGACACCAGCAGCCATGCCACGCTCAAAGTTCCTTAAATCAGCTTTTCCCCCCATTCTGATTGTTGGTTTGAACTTCAGCAGGGTGTCTTCACCATGCCCAAATGCTACCATGCGATTGACTAATTAGAGCTTTGTGTTCAAAAGCAGTGGAACATGTGTACCTAATAAAGTGGCGGGTGAGTGTATAAAAACTGCTGTACTAAAAATACAGAGCAAAGTCATACACAACCTAGAACTACACATGACCCTGCTCTAAAACAGTGAAAGCACATGTGGGCACCGAGTGCCATCAGCTGTTCTGCAGGTTTGTGCTGTCGGTGTGCACATGTCTCTGCTGGCTTTGGCCCCTTTTTCAGTCTCTTTCAGACCTAAATCAGAGTCACAGCTTCCCCGAACGAAGCCCTGGAGCTGCTCATTTATTTCTTTATTAAATGACAGATGATGAAAGCACCACGGAGCGTCCTCTGCTTTCTGAGCACTCTGTTAACACCATGAGCTCAGTAAAAACTACCCGGCCTCTGCACCTTATGTGGCTATTTCCAGTTTTTAAGAGCCTGATTAGTTTGGCGTTCTGTTTTGGCTGATCAGTGACATCTGCTCATGCTAGTCCGAGTTATTTTAAGTATTCATCTCGTTAGGAACAACAGTAACAGAACAAAGCTGAGTAAATCAATAATCAGTCGATGTTGTCTGTGACTAAAAGTATAAAAAGCTTCTTGTGACCATCCTTACAACCAAATTTCTCAGTTTGAACTCCTTTAAGTCTTTGTGGCATTTCTATTATTTTCTATATAAATTTAAGCTTTAAATGTTGTGCATATCTTTGCATTCAGGTTGGGATATAGATGCATAACGCTCGTGCACTCTGAGCATTTCTGAATGAATATACAGAAGTGGTCCCTTGGTGGTTGGAAGAACAGTGGCCTGTGTAATCTCTGACATCTCATATATGTGTGCAGTCGTGTTCACATCTCACAAAGCACCATGGAGTGCCTTCATGGTGAGTTCGATGTGGAGCCGGGGAACGGAGGCGACCGCTGTGACTACCTGAGGGAGCGAGGCATAGAGACCTACCTGGTGGTTGTTCCGAAAGCGTCTTTGGGAAAAAACGGCATCAACAGTGTCGTAAGTGAAACGTGCTCCACGCCTGGTCTGCGGATATTTGTACAGTCAGTGTTTGCATACAGATGTTGCTGGCTGTATGTAGAACATTCAGCATATATAATATAAAGAGAGGTCAGTCAGCTCTTCATAGTAAACTCTTCCTGTTTACTTGTTTTCCCATTAGAAGCTGTCTGTAACCTCCTCCAATGGGAACTCCCCCCTGCTAATCAACACCACAGAGTGTAATGGCAGCGTTCACGTGGCCTGCACCACGCTGGATGAACCGGAGGAGCTGGACACAAGGGTAACACTAACAAGTGTCTGCAGCTCTTAGATCACACAGTGCTGCTGCTGTCTGCAGGTCCTTCAGTATGCAGCAGTGCTGCTTGTGTTGTCAGATCCAGACATTTGTATTGGTTCATGTTTAGAAATGTTCAGGGCTGCATTGTTTGTTTCTTTAAAGCTTCATATAGTCCTAAGGTTTAAAATGATTGGACTGTGCTGCTGTTAGGGCATGTTTCCATATGTTTATAAATATGAATTTGCACTGTTACAAATTAAAAACAAACACAGCAGAGCTGCTGTACTGTTTCTTTCCACATTTGATCAAGTACAGGCAGCACAGACACTGACTGCTACTTTATCTCACTGTCGGCACGTTGTAAATGATGTCCTGAGGGTAGCGGTAGAAGATGATGCACATTAAAATCAATGGGTTTTGTCTTTTTTTTAACCTGAAATTTGCTGGGAACATTAAGCTGGGGGGACTTA
Organism: Australoheros facetus; assembly: GCA_030220045.1. NCBI lineage: Eukaryota > Metazoa > Chordata > Actinopteri > Cichliformes > Cichlidae > Australoheros > Australoheros facetus. The sequence continues at coordinate 8,666 of JASGAU010365327.1, forward strand.
TCATAAATCTAACTAAAGCTGGACTGAGTGTACGAATCCAGGATAAAGCGGCAGTCACTGTAACATCCGTCTGTCTTTATCATGGAGACTGTCTTCGTCTGTGCTAAAGAGGCTGGCCCATCACATTACAGTGTTAGATAAACAGAGCAGCTGATTCATTTATCTGCTGACAGCAAAAACTGATAGAATATAAAGAAATACAGAAAAATGATTGGGATTATCAGGCTGTCTGCATTTAGTCTTTATAAAATGTCTAAACAAGCAATATTAAAAAATGAACTTTACATGTTTTTATAGGTATAGAGGGAGAAATCCTGTACTGTCCAGGCTGCAAAAACACAGTGAGCCTAATGCTTTCTCCCAGCTGCTTTGAGTAAGGTGTACCAGTGAAACAACATTTACACTGTGGGCTGGTTACTAAACAAGGCTGCTGTTCATAGCAAAGGCTGATTGGTGTGAACAGTGCTTGCATCACTACTAAAGCAGTAGCAGCACTATAGAGATGCATGAAGCTGGAAAAGCTCAGACGCATTCATAAAGGCCTGATCCACTCTGAGACAAACGTCTCTGAGAGCGAGCGTCCTGCAAAGATCAAACCAAGAGCACAGCGTGCAGTCCTGACAGGCAGCATAAACCTCCCAAAAGTAACAGCCATACATCTGCAGAAGTCATCCACAGCTTACTGAAATCTCTGTTCATGTGACCAGTGTGAGGAAATCACTGAATAAAGCGGTCTTAGAGGACACATCTGCTCTCCAATCAGTGCGGCAGCGTCTCAGGTTTGCAGAAGACCACTTGCATGCTCCACAAACGTTGAGGTACAATGTCCTGTGAACACATGAGACAGGAAGTTCAAGATTGGGCTGTTCAATCAGAGTTTGTTATCTCTGTGTAAGATCCATCAGCAGGAACTATCTGATGATGAATGTTGCTCCAGAGCCTCTGGAATGCACCTCCTTTATTCCAGCCCACACTGTGAGCACGTTTAGTAAAGCTGTCCAAAAGCGTTTGTCAGTTCAGTCAGACGATCTACAATTGTGACGTAAAGTCCAGACCGCATTTTATTAGGAATCTAGCACTCCTAAAGGGTTCTCTAACATTTGGACTTCAGGTGGTGAACCCATCGTTCCCTAACCCCCGGAGGAGGCTGCGGCTGCGTGACCTGGCTGAACGGGTGATTGATGCTCAGGAGAACGAACAGGAGCTCAACAAACTGCTTAATGAAGCCCTGCTCGAGAGGGAGACCGTTCAGGCGTAAGCAGTCTTTGTCACTTATGTCACGGCCTGAGCAAACTTTGCTGCTGCACAAAAACACGTGTGTGTAAGACGACAAAGCAAAAACGCATGCCATAATCATTTACACTGTGAGGCGCAATTACAGTATAAGAGGAAGAAGAAGTTACTGACAGTATCTAAAATGTGTTAGCCACCACGTAATCCAGTGGAATATGTATTCCAGTCCTGTGTGCACTGGTTGGACCACATGTGGGGAAAGTCATGCCGGTGCTTAGACAGCGGCATTGATTTATTTCAGTCATGGAATAACGTTATAGCGCTTGTCTTAAATGGTTAATATTGTGATAAGCAGTGTGTTACAGTTACTGTCACTGAGTGTGTTGTTTCTCAGTCTGAAGGGGAAACATACCAACAAGCTGTCCCTGAGGTTTGTGGATCCAGAGCTGGAAACACGTTTCTCCGTGGAGAAGGAGAAACAGAGTGGGGCTGCCTTCTGCTGTTCCTGCGTGGTCCTGCTCTTTACTGCAGTCACCGAGGCACTCATAGACCCCCGGTCAGTTCACAGGTGGATGGGAAAGCTACTCCCATCTTACTAATTCACACCTTGGGCTGGATGGTGTATGTCACCCACTCCCTAAAGAGATAACGAGAACTTCGACACACCTTCTTTGTTAGTGTGAACTGTCAATAAGAACCAGTTATGTCCTCTGTGCTGGGACAGATCAACATTAGCAACATTGCTCTGTGCTGCATCGCGCTGACTGCTCTCCCACGGTCTGCCTTTTGTTCTGGAACAGGCTGATTGCAAACTACATCACCTTTGCAGTGGGGGAGGTCCTGCTGCTCATCTTGACCGTCTGTTCTCTGGCTGCCATCTTTCCTAGAGTGAGTTTTTCTATTTTTTACAGTCTTGTTCAAATATCTAATTGGTTAAATATATGTTGAGTTTGTCTTCTTAAATTGTCTTCAAAGAAATATTAGGATGTATTGTTTAGTTTGCCTTTAGCTAGCTATTTGGTTAGCTTTAGGCGCCCAAAATACTTCATTAAGTTTAGGAAAAGATTGTTGCTTGGAAGGAGGCCGGTCCCACTGTTGGGGTGGCATGGTGGTGCAGTGGGTGCCTCACAGGAAGAAAGTTCTTTGGTCTATCTGTGTGGAGTTTGTCCCTGCCTGGGTGTCCTCTGGCTTCCTCCTACAGTCCAAAGGCAGGCGTGTTAGGCTAGCTGGGGTTCTAGACTGGTCACTGATGAGTGTTTACAGTGGGTAAAATAAAACGCTGAGTGGATATTGGGTCACATGTGGCTCAAAGTCTAAAATACTTTGAGTGTTCAGACTAGAATATAAATGCCAGGCCATTTATACACACACACACACACATAGGATGTGTTGCCTACTATCTTTAGAATAATAGGCTGGGGGTTTGAATCTTGGCCAGGGCAGGCATCCGCTAAAGGTCCCCAGGCCTTATAACTGAACCCATACCAGATCAGACGTCACCCAGACACAAGGTCTGCGTGGGCTGTCGAGGAACCAGGCCGTACTGAGGATAGGTGGGCTTCTGGAACAAGGAGAACACGTTTTTAGCAAACCCCACAAAACGGTTCCTGTGCACCACAAGACCGAGGACCACAGCCTGGCACGTCCACATGTGTCACTCCTCCTGTTGGCCACTTAGAGACAACATTTACATTTGAGTCTTCCTTTGGCAGGAGTTCATCAGGGGCAGGAACTGGAAGGTTTTAGACTGAAGGG
>JASGAU010365329.1:0-22953 GCA_030220045.1 Australoheros facetus
GATGTGAATCTGCATTAAATTGGGCTGCTTCTGCAATCTCCCTGCTCACTCCCCGTCTCTCTCTATCTCTATCTCGCTCACGCGGGCTTGCTGTAATTGGTTGACTTGGGGGAGGGGAATAGCCATTGCACCAAATATGTACCTCATCACGAGAAGCTCTGCTGAAGGTGTTTTGTTGTTGTTTACCTCTTCTTAGTTTCTCTTTTCTAGCACACCTTGGATTCACTGTGTGGCATGTGGTTGTAATTAACACATGCTGCAGCCTCTGGTGAGTGTTAACAGAGAAACTTGGAGTAAGATCATGTGGCTCATCTAATTAAAATGGACCCAGCTAGACAGCCTTTATTTATGCGCCTTCAAGACAAAATGAATGCCAGTTGCCTGTGGAAATCATCTCAGGCCGTCTCTTCGCCTGCCTGACTGTCTGCGAGCGGGGCTACAATTAACCGAGCATCAGCAGCAGAGCGGGGGGACAACAAGAGGCTTTCATGCAGCTGGCTGAAAACCACTCAGTGTTTCGTTTGTGTTGCATCAACTGATTGCCGCGCGGTGGCCTCCGCTGAGCGGCATTACGCTTTTCACAATAAACTACGCTCGGGTTTGTGCCGTGACGGCCGCGTGGGATTTGTCACAAGTTTGCCACTGTCACTGTGAGCCAGTCATTAAAAGCAAATGAGCATTTTTCTAGAGAGGAATACTCAGCGCGCATGAGCCTTTTAGATGGCACAAGAACCATTTTCAGGCACTGAAAAGCTTTAAGGTTCGCTTTAAAAAATGTTATGTCATCTGTAATCTGACAAAGAAAAGTTGCTTGTGTATGTTTTCCATGAAGGAATGAGGCGGCACTGCTGTATGTTAAGTATTCACGCTGTTTTGGGTTATGCAAAAGCGCTGCAGAGCTGTTCATAAATCTACTTGAATTGCTTAATGTATAGAGTGAGGAGGAACATTTCTTGCTTCTTTAGACTATTAGCGTAGTACAGTAGGAAGCAAGTAAAGTAGAAAGGCATCTGCTGAAAAATGATCCGGGCTGCGTGTGACGGAGCTGAAGCCATAAAGCTGCCCACTCCATCACGGCTCCTATCGCTGAGATTGATCAGCCCGCTCCCATTTGAGTGATTTCCCTCCGGATTCAATGCAACGCAATTAGTCGCCCGCCGTATTTTGCCTTCGCATTGCTCTTTGACCCTCCATCGCACGTATGAGTCAGAGCGGCACTCTGCCATTATGAGTTCCTCCTAACAGCTCCTGTATTTGCACAGCCCATCTCCTCTTGGCCTCTCAACACCGTTCCTGCGAGCACTGCTAAAGAGGATCACGGATAGCTGGCGAGCAGCCAAGCTGTTGTACCTGCTGAGATGGAATATAGCCTTGACCATCCACACTGGGGTTAACAGTGAAAGCCTCCGTCTCCCTCTCTGAGCACTGTGCGCTGGGACTTTCTGTGAGACTGACAGCCTCAGCAGTGGGCATTGCCACGAGGCCTTCCTGACCTCTTTGGCTCCTTATGCTGACTGTAAAAACAAAACTCCACTCCAGAAGTGATCTCCTTAAGTAAGGGTTTCCAATCCAATTTTACACGAGGAGAGTGCTTAAGATAAGACATAGTGTTTTTTATTGTGCTCTCCAGTAATAGGAGTAGAAGGGGTGAAAGGAGAGATGGAGGGAAAGAGGAATGGAAAGGATGGGAGATCGATAAAGGCTGCTCTCTCCGGTTGCCTTTATTCTCCGTCGTTGTGCACGTGGAGATGAGGTTTAGGCGGCTCATGGCTGGAGGCCACATAGGGAGGGCATTAAAGTGGTGCAAAGGGACCTGCTCTTTTCTCATCAACAGGCCTGCAGGTAGAGAAACACTGACTGGGATCCCAATCTAACAAGTGCTCATTCGCAGCCATAAGGAACAGCAGCGTCTTCCAGTGGAAACGAATGTGCTCTGTACCTGACTGCTTTATCACGGATGACTTTTCATCAGGCGCCGTGCGTGTTTGCCAGGGCCCGCTCGCCCCAGCTGAAAAGGGCGTGTGGTCGCACTGGGACGAGCACAACTCCCCTGATTTGCGTGGGCCTTTCTTCTCTCCCCAGTTCGTTTCCAGTCGAATAACTCGTTTGTCACTTACATCAGAGGAAGGCGAAGATCATACGAGAGCCAGCGCTACTTTGTGTTTCACTAATGAGCCCTGTTCTCTCCGCCTCCTTGCTTTTGCCTTGCTGCCCTTTGAAACAGCAGCGACATGGCGCTACAACACTTTAGTAGTTTTCTTTCTCCGATCCCAAGCTCCAGGCCGATGTGCTGTTTGTGTGTCACTCGGCTCTGTCTCAGTCCTTCGCACTTGTTTAAAGCTCAAATGGCAGCAGACCTGACACACACACACACACACACACACACACACACACTGGCCCGTGTGATCTGCCAATGCAACAATTCAGATTCTGTCCTAAGCTCAGAGGAACACTTTAAGGCAGATGATAGTTTTAACAAGTTTAGTGGAACGTGTCACGGCTAATGCAGAACTAAAGCACGAGAGAGAAAAAAAATTTCCCTAAACTTAGGAACTGTCAAATAAATAGCCAACGATACAACAAACAAGTAACTAAAACCAGAAGCTCCTCTAACAATGCGCTCGGCAGAAAGAGCGCTCCGGATAAAGAACTTAAAGAATGTCATGTTGTTAAGGAAATAAGAGTTTTGTTTCAGGAGCAGGAGGATCCGCAGAAAATAAGCTAAGAATCCAGTCAACACCGCCTGCTGGTTAATGCCACAGTCCACACAGTGTGTTTGTTCACAGGCATTTCTTTAAGCCTTTTAAGCCTCGTGATTTGTGCACATTTAGAACATGACTTTTATGAAACACAAACTTTCCACTACTTCAGAGTTTTTTTTGACTGCCTGTGTCATTCAGGCATGTACCTCCAGATCCCGGGCACTCTGTCATTTTCGTTCCAACGCAGTTACCTAAACGGTTTAAGCTGAATGTAATTTGTTTTCTGGCTTCCAGGACGCTGCTTTGTGCACCACTCTGCTGGATTGGCATCTAATTGTTATTAATGGAAGACAAGAACAACAATATTTTTTATCTTCAATTTTCTTTTCAGCATGTAGAGCATCATTTTTCTTGCTTTATCGATCAACTAATAGTAAATTAAGAGAACCCACCTGTTCACATGGCAGATCCGAAGGAGCATCATATTGGTGGGGGAACGAGCGAGAGAGATGATGAATATGATCCAGGAAGTTTAAGTAATGCAGTCAGATCTATAAGTATTTGGACCGAGACACAATTTTTGTCATTTTGCTTACATGCGTCACCGCAGTGGATCTGCCGCCATGTTTGACAGATGCTGTGGTTTGTTTTGGATAGTGAGCTCTTCCTTTCCTTCCTCGTACTCCTCTCTTTCCATCATGCACGCAGATTCAGTGAGAACTTTAGATGTTCTTAAATGTTCCCAGTGGTTTCCAACTTGAGGTGAACTCATTCATGAAGTCATCTCTTGACTCTGACACGCCCACTACCACGAGTCGTCTTGACTTATTGTTGTGAAGGTTAAATTTTATTTACCAGAAACGTGATGATCATCCACTTCAGTTGTTTTGGGGTTTTTTTGACTTGGTCATTCTTTGGTTTTGCTGACTGTGCTGGTTCATAAGCAGCACTTTAGAAGAATGCACCAAACTCTGGCCTCTCCTACACTTTCTTTCTAATTGGTCTGACCAGTAAAACATGCAAAACCACAGTCGGCACGCTGAGTGTTGACTTCCTTTGAAAAAAAAAATAAACAAAATGTGATCCGGTGCAAACATTTTACCGGCTGTGACTCAGTGAAATGCAGGATGGCGGCACATTGTGTTGTGGCACAACCTTTTTTGCCGCATGCCTCTGCATATTGCTGCAGCCTCTCCTGTGCCAATGCAGGCATCTCATTGAAAACTAATGAGGACTCAGTGTTTTATTTTAACAGCCTAAAGGTGCCACCATATACTGGATTAAAGCACAGGAGCGTAATGAGGACTAAAGATTTGTCCTGAAGTGGTGGATTTGATCTTTACGTGATAATCGTAACAGTGGACATGTAAACACACTTAGGAAATTCTTAAAAACACGGATCAGGATAGTAGTCCTGACTGTGGCTGAAATAAAAGAAAGAGCTGAAGCTTTGATCCCTTTAATGACATGAACAGTGTTTGATGTACAAACACAGCACCTCCTTGTTTCTGAGCTTCCTGTCTCTGCCGGACCGCTGATGTCTTGACAGCTTGCATAGGCTGGTTAAAAGGAGGACACAGGATCTGGTAGTACATTCAGCTGTCATACCAGGAGGTGCATCTTTTTTTTTTTTTCCTTTTCTTTTTTTTTTTTTTTTAGGTAACCAACCCCATCCTCGTTTAAAATGGGTGCTTAGAAGTTGAAAATTGCCAACATCAAGAGCTTCCTTGAATTAGGATGCCCTGCAATGCAAGTGTGTTATATAATGCCATGACTGGAGGGAGAGGAAAAGTAGAGCACAGGGGTAGAGATTAAAAAACTTTCTGCATAAAAAGAGAGGAGGGAGGAAGAGATGAGCATAAAAGGGAAAGGGGGAAGGGGTGGGGGGTTGAGGGAGAGACAGAGGAGATAGAAATAAAGCATAATGAAAAAGAGAAGGGGGGATTAGGTCAGGCAGGAGTGAGGGTTTGCTCCTACAGCAGGAGCAGCCTTGAGGCCTGGCTGGCTGCAGGAGGCTGGTCAATCCTTCTGCTCTCTCAAGGCTTCTCTCTTTTTTCATTTAGATAATGGAGCATTTCCTTAATTGGCAGAGCACAGTTTAGGCCGAGGTTTGTTTGCCAACACGTCAGAGTAGAATTATTTCCACTACATTTACAGCATAGTGTTGCTCAGCTCTCTCATTAAAACCACAGGCTCCTCCTGCCCAGAAAGGGTTTCTTTGGAAATCTGCAGAAGGAGGCCAAGTAACAAAGAAGGGGAAAAAAAGAAAAAGAATAAAACACATTTATCTACCATCACACCATCCCCAGTCAGCTTGTCAAGAAAGAGACAGAAACCTCTCTATCTGTTTACTGTTATTGTTTTTCTCCAATCATAAAGACTTACTTCTGGCTGCTATTGTGTGCTTTTTCCTCCTTTCTTATCGAAAGAGTTATGCGTTGAGCTCGCATGATCTGTATCTTTAAATTTGATTGAGGGTATTTGCAGGGGGTGTTATTGGATTTCGGTGTTATTGTCTCACCTTTTCCCTCTGTGTTTTTAATGTTGGGATGGATATCCGCTCCAGCAGCACTGATCTCACTGTTCTGCTCATTAGTCTGGATTCACAGACCTCGGTGCTTTGTAACAATAAGACATGCACTTCTGTAGTCCAGCCATTACTGAGTTTAACAATGTGCACCAGCCAGAAAAGTCCATTATTTCTGCAGCTCATCATCTCAAGCATCCATACGAGACAAAGGGTCTGTGAAACTGCTTCATTGCAAAGGGCCATCTATCACTTAAGTCAGGAGCGGAGACTACAAAATACATCTGGAACAGATACCGCAAACTGAGTAGGAAGCATATGGATGAATCAGAGTTAAAGAAAGAGGACAAGTTGCCAGCGACAGGATCTGCAAGTTTATATATGAGTATATCTCAGTTGGTCTCAGCTGGCTCACCATTACCTTTAGGAATCAGTTCTTATGGTTCAGTTCTGTCTAGATTCTTTTATTAGTTCCTGGTCAGTCCTCTGTGTTGAAGAAAGCGTAGGCCTGTAAAGGTTTTCAGTGTAACTGCACCTATTTTATTATCACTGAGTATAAACTCAGTATTAAAGGCTAGGATTAAATTCAGGTGTGCAAAAGCGCCGCTGCCAGAGTTTGACTCCATCGTCTTGCAAAGCGAAGCGGTCCAAAGGATAAGCTTGGAGGCGTGGATTCCAGCGTACAATATGATTTGGATACGTTCTCAATTCCCATTCCTAAGGAAGATAAAGATGAGAACGCACATTAAAGATCCCTGTTGGACTGTTATGATGGAGGTCTGTTCACTCTAGAACTGGTGTTAAAGAACTCCTAAACCTGTAACGTGCCAAACACAGATTTAACTTCCTGTTGTTGTTTTTTTAAGATAAAACATCATCAACCAGGTCTCGACTCTTAACCCTGCACTTAAATTTAAGTTTAAAAATTTTTTTTAAAAACTTGTTCACTGGGCGTTCTGTTATTGGCTCGTTCACAGTGTAGAATACATATATAAGACGAAGGTTACTTCCAGGTCTGAAAAACCTGCATTCTTTCTGTTGTCTCCTCTGGTGTCAAAAACACAGCTGATCTCAGTAAAGCACTCGGTTGCTCGCGTTCCTGATGAGCTCAGTCTCTAGTTATAAGATTGACTGAATGCAACACGATGTTTATTTGCACATTATGGTGCCCATTTTAGTGAAATGCTTTAAGGTGGGGCCACCTTGTGATTGACAAGCATGAGTGTGCAGTGATCTTAGTTTCTCAGTCTGATCCGCTCTTCGCTTGTGATGTCCAGTTTAAAAAAAAAAAAACTACAGTTTCTATTGACTAAAAATCTGAGGTACAAAACAGTGCAATCAAATGCTTGTTTACATTCGTTATCTCTGCTCAATTTTTTTGTAATTTAAAGAAGAATTTTGCCAGAGGCCGCGTTAGCCTCAAAAATAAAACTGGGTACATTTTAGATTTAGATTATATAAAAAGAATAACAGAAAAGTAATGTTACTAAAACTCTTTGGCACTTGTTTAAAAAAAAAAAAAATCCACATGATAACCGGAGATAGAAACAAAAGCAGGGTTAGTGAAGAGCAGGAAAGCTCATAAAGCAAAAAGTATGAAAGTGGAGCTTGGAGAGGGAGCAGCTGCTGGTTTAACAGACCTGTCATTGAAATCAAAGGCCCTAATCAAAATTTTATCAATTAATTGATCTTTCCTCCTGTGCTTTGCCACAAGTGCAATTGAGATTCCCCCTGACTCTTGCCCCTCCAACAGCAAGCCATGCTCTACAACATAAACTGTGTTCATTAGAGAAGATCAAGGATTTCTCTAATACGAGCTGAGATGTGATATGATGGCTGTTTCCCCGACTTAGTTGGTTTGCAGGACAACGCTCCCTGGTTGCCTTCCACATCACACCAGGGATCTTGCACTTCTTTCATGCTGGTTGTACGAGTCAAACAACCTACTTTAAGTTCAATTTCAACTGTAGTTCTAACACTTGCCTCCTGCTGCGTGTTTCCCGCAGGGTAACCAAGAGGCCACCAACCCCCCAGAAGCGATGGCCCAGCCGTACACCCCAGCCCAGTACCCGCCTCCCCCACAGAATGGCATTCCCGCAGAGTTCGCGGCGCCGCACCCGCTTCCGACGCAGGACTACACCGGGCAGAGCCGGGTGCCCGAGCACGCCATGACCCTCTACACGCCCACACAGACGCACAGCGAGCCGGCCGGCACTGACAACAGCACGCCCGCCATCACCGCCACCACGACCGCACCGGTCAGTGTTCTTCATCATCTGCAAACACTGTTCTCAACACGCTGTCAGCAAGTAAAATATATTCATTTTATCTTTTTATCTATTTTATTATAATATAAAGTTATAATTGTTGGATTGCTTTAACCTTTTCACATTCATGACTGGTTGCTCCCATCTAGTTACCAGTGTGAGTGTAGCCAAATGTTATTTCTTTCTGCTCATTTTCTCTCCCTGACTTTTGTTTCGCTGAGAAGTAAGACTATTGTTTAATATTCAGTCAATATTTACGTTATCTGTCCTTGCCTATAACCCTAGAGTTCTGCCCTCTTCCTCTATTGACAGAAAAAGAATAAGTGTATGCACATCCAGGAAACTTTTTTTTTTAGGTACAGTAGCAGATCCCAAAAGAATCACAACATGTTGGAAAACAGGGAAAAAGTTTCCGCGCTATTCGGCTCCAGTGTAATAGCACACGCCTGAAGAGGATTATGGATCTAAACGTGGCCTTTACAAGCATGATTTAATAAACCGGAACCGAATGATATTTAATGTACAGAAATAACAGATTTTCAAATTTGGCCCCAAACCGGTGCAGCTGCAGTTACATCATAAAAGCAGTTAACAGGTTAAAAAAAAATCATCCAGCACTAGAACTACAACCCCTTAAATAATAAAAAATAAATAAATGTGATGCTGTATAAAAAAAAGAATACACATTACTGCAAATTAAACCCCATATTTGACTGAAAAGTGGTACAAAGACAATATATCATAACCCGAGAAATGGTACTGTAATCTGAAAAATATATGCTCAAAGATTGGAAATATTTCGTGGTGAAATATCTCACAAATAATTAGGTGACTGACAACAAGCCAGTAACATGATTGGATATAGAAAAAGCGTCCTGGAGAGGCTGAGTCTTCCAGAAGGAAAGAAGGGGGAAGACGATATTGTATCTCAGGACAAAAACTGCAAAGAATTTGGCAATTTCATTCTGTTATGTACCATAGATGATGAAAAGATTAAGAGCATCAAGAGAGATCTCTGTACGCAAGGGACAAGGCTGAAAACAATTTCATTTTCAATATTGTAATCTGCAATCTGCATTATAAACAGACCTGATACTGAGGAGCAAATTGCTGCATGGGCTCAGTGGATACAGCCTGATGCTGCAGCCACAAATCTGAGTAAAAATCTGCCATGCATGGTAGACACAGTGGCAAAAGCAGCAGCAGCAAAGGAACATATTAAACACAAATGCACACTGTTATGTGTTGTGTCAGGCTTGATGTTAAGCTAACAATTAGACACTAACTAGACATATTAGTGTAAAAAGATAGCATCTGCTATCTAACACTGGCTTCTACTCTTTATTATAAAACGTGCTGAAGTGGTTGCTTAGTGTTTCCTTCACTGCTGTTTGTGATTATGATACAGTGTATCCTAAAGTTAGAAGTTTAAATTGTGCAAACTATTATTATGCAAACAAGCACGCATAACACGGAGTGGTGTGTTGCTGTTGACAATAAATAGATGGTTTGTGCTAAGAAAAATGATTTTATCTGTTGCACGAGCAGCTGATGAGCAGAGTTTAATGAAGTAGCTTGAGGCCGGCTCCAAAACGCAGATATCAACGATGGACGTTTTGAAGCCTTGAGATGAGCGTTTCTGTCGTTGCTATGTCACTATGAAACTGCATGCCCATTGGCTAATCAGAACTCGTTAAGCAATGAGCATGTGATTTGTTATTGTTGTTGATTTGTTATCTGTGGCCTTCAGACCAGACTACAGGTTTAAGACTGGCTTCATTTTTCTGATCTGGAAACTGCGTCCATGTCTATGCTCTAAAAGCAAGTCGAGTCTCCATAGACTTCAGTGTTAAAACGTCCAACTTTAGAGCAGGAAAAAACATGATTAAAGCCTGGTACAAAAAATGGTTTAAGCCTTTATGGATATTTTCTCCCTTCCCTAAACAGGACCTTCCCATCATGTTTATGCCTTTTGGAGTGTTTTTAATGGGCTTGTTGTGTGGTGCAGCCTGTCCAAGAAGTCTGTGCTTCAGTTTTAGTGCGAGAACTTCTAGTGTTTTATTAGTCTGCTAATTGGAGCTATCAGTAAATGTGTGTGTGTGTGTGTTACTCATACAGTTTTGAAAGCAGGCTGCTTGCTCACTTTAGCTGATAACTCCACTGATTTGTCCAATTACAGCCACATTTTCTTCCCCCAAAACAAACAGAAAAAACAAAAGCAAAAGAACATCATTGCTACATCCATCTCTTATATATTGAATTGAATGCACCAGAATCCTGTAATTACCGGCTCTGTCCACAGAGGTCACTGTTGCCACTCTTCAGAAAGTGCTGCATATTCTTATTTTAACATGCAAATATGGCCTATTTTTATTATTGTAACATATTTGCATTTTTCAAAAACCTCAATTAACTTTTTCTCTCTCTCTTATGTTTACATGAGTAGTATGTAAAATTTTTGTTGTTACGCAAGAGGTGTTGTGGTCCCAACCCTTGTTCCACATTTTTTTAGGTCATTTTTCTTTCCCTCAGACAGTAATTTGGATGTTTTCTGCATCACAAAAACAAGAATGGCCCCGCTTAATAAAAGGTGAGGGTTAACAGTGAGAGTCACGTGGCTGCACATTCATGAGCAGCAGCCGACTTTGATGTTCGGGCCAAGCTCGGCGTCTGACGATGGAGGTGAATCTGACTGAGAATGCGCCGCTAAAATGAAAGTGCATATCTGAAGAACCATTAGGGGGCTCCCAGAAAAACATGTCAACCTGAGCTGTTTTATTTATTTGCGTGAAGGAGATTTGACATGCTTTAGACATGAATGATTTAGGCTTTCTGAAGGGAGGACACGCCCTCCCCCACTTATCTTTTTCTTCTCAGTTAAAGGAGCAAAAGAGAGAAAGATGCACTTCTCTCCAGCAGCCAAAACCAACAGCTGCTTAGTGAAATCAGCTAATTATCTGTAACTACACCCAAGCGTTTGAGATTTTTCTTTCGAACGTAAGACACGATCGTCTGTGCCAGGACACGGTAACGCTCCTGTTTTCACTCCATCATAAGAGTGCGTGCCTTTAAAGCACTGGCACTCGAAGGAGAAAACAAACCTCTGGCGACGGATTGTGAGGAAAATTCTAAATTATATAGTATACGCTTCATTTTTGTATGCTAACATAAAATGCCTTGACCTGAGATTTACCTTCACAAGAGGTAGATGTAGATAAAAGGGAGAACGACTTAGCGTCAAACTTAAGACAGGCGTCTAGAAAGATGGATAATACTGGCAGAGATGAAAAAAAGTAAGACCTTCATACCTTCTTTTCTCCTTTAGTATGAAAACACCTGCTGCTAGAGGTCACTGTGAGGCCGCAGCCCTCCTGAGAGGGATCGGGGTCGCTCATAAAAAGCACCTTTAATAACTCCGTTTTCCCAGCCTCACAATTACAGCACAGCCATGAATATTTGGGGGCAGAAAAGTGCTTATGCAGCATAAGCAGGGCAATAGCATTGCGCAGCGTATTATCATCAGCTTGTAATGTAGCAATGTTTGATTTGAAGATTTGTGTAACGCACTCCAACTGCTCCATGGTTATGTGCTGCACTTACAGTAATGGCTGAGACACGAGAATTTAAAGTGAGGAGAGACTTGGCAGGAGGTTTAGTCTCCTCCTCCTCCTCCTTCTCCTTCCCCCCTTCGACACTGTACACCACTCCTCCGCTCGCTATCTCTCGCTGTCTCCCCTCTCTCTCTCTCTCCATTTCGCATTTGATTTCATTTCATCTGTTCACCCGCTGTGAAGAAAGCCCAGAGATGGTGGCCATGGAGAGATGAGAGTTCGCCCTGCTTTCCTTCATGTTCTCCCCTTCTTGTGCTATCCCTGCGTTCCTCCATCTTCATTCTCTGCATCCATGCACTCCTCACTTCCACCCATCTTTTCTCATGGAGGACAGAGCAACGAGATTAGTGGGGTGTAAACAGAGAGTCTAATCCCCGGGGCCACTGGGGTAGTGTCGCCCACCGCTGCGTTCCCCAGCTTTAATGACAGACCCAGCCTGTTTGCTGTGGGTGTCACAGACGGGCCCGGGTGCCTTTGATTAGGGCACCCTGCAGAAACACAGATTGAATGAGCAGATCAGCTACTCGCTGCGAATCTCCCCCCATTCCTCCTCCCTCGACTCGACTCTGCTGTGCTCAGCTCCTCTACCCCACGACAATGCTTTACTCTGCACATCTTCTCGACTTAAAGACTTAAAAAGAGTCAAGAGAGTGAAAATTCAGTGAAACGTATGGATTCTGTGTGAATTCCCTGCAGAGAACGGAGAGTGTGTATGTTTTAATGAGGCACAGGGACTCTCTTCACTACTTCTCTCTGTTTCTGTGTCTCCAGTCCGCCATCTATACTGGGAAGGTGGTGTTGTCCAGAGTCAGACCTCTGGGACCTCGCTCTGTGCCATGTTCAAACAAGCTGACTTGAAAGCATGCGACTTGAGGAAGAGAGGCAGCCCCCAACTTTTCTCCAAATCCTTAGAGATGAGGGTAGCAGAGGGCTGCCAGGGAGCTCTGCTCGAGAAAAAAAAAAAAAAAAAAACTGAGCTCGTTATCTGGCTCAGTTCAAATAGTCTGAGGTTTGGTTGAATTTCATGAGTAATCATTCTCTTTTCAGATAACAAATTAAGGCAGTGGTGTTAGGGCAGCACTCAATTCCAGATTTTTCACAGCCCGTGTCAGCGGCACGAAGACTTTCCAAAGGGTATTCTGGGGGACTGTGATAACATAGACACGCGCACAAACACACAAGGGCGTGCAGAAAACATGGGCGAGCACATGCAAACATTTATATGGCCGTGCACGCACACACACACACACACACTCATCTCTCACAAGCTGTGTTTAAGGGATCGAGACACCACCAGGGTGTAGCTTTCAGAAACACTGCTGATGGCAGCACGTAGGCCGCCATTAAAAGGGGATGGCTGTGTTATCTGTAAGTGGGAGGAGTCGCTTACTTCCCCCCAGTGTAAATTCCCTTTTCAAAGATATCCTCAGTGTTCCCTAAACTAAATACTCTCCTGGATCATTTAAAGGATGAGGATGCTGTTATTCTATTATTGTCAGCAAATGAGTGAATCCCATGAAAAGGCCAAAACTGACAATGCGATAACCCATCCCAACTTTCTGACTTCCCCACTCTGCCTGAATACACTCAAGATGTAGCTCACAAAAGCACAGCTCACAAATATCTGCTTCCCCCTTTTGAAAGAGACTCGGTAATGTCCCGAAACATCTGGATGCTGTAGTTTTTTAGCAATCGGGACATAAACAATGCATTTGTTGAGGACTATTTTCAGCTATGCATTAATGCACATTTGGTTCTCTAGTGAGTCTTTACAGCAGCAAGAGTTTCCAGCTACAGTGCATAGTGGGTTCTTTATAATGAAGATGCATGTCAGCCAGTCCAGCAGTGAGGGTCACCGGCAGGTTTTCAGGCAGTAATGGAGCTGCATGGAACAGAAGATTAAGATATGTTAAGTCACAAAAGCTGAGTTAGTTCTATAAGGGTACCTTTGCAAGGGTGTGAACAAAACTGACCTGTTATGAACAGGAAGACCTCATGAATATTGCACTTATAACGTTGTTATTAAGTGTCAATCGGTCAATTATGTCATTTTTAATGCAAAGTTGATGTTGTTGCAGATGTCTTGGTTGAGACACTTTAATTAATCATTGGTGATAAATGTGGGAACTTTGTGATATCATGTGCAGAACTAACCTTTCAGAGCACACAGATGTAATTTATAAAATATAAATATTTCTATTAAGGAAACACAGAGATGAGCACGTGTTACAGCGCTAATGATCACCTAGTTTTCAGGTTTATCCTTCCAGACGGTGCCCAAAAAAAATGGGCTTTGTCTCGGATAATTGGAGGCACTGAACTGGACCTCTTGACTGCGTCTGTGTTGTTGTTGCCTTTTGGAGCATTTTAATGGACTTATCTGACAAGTAATATGACCTGTTGTGTGGTTAATGCAAGACGAGATGGTCCAAGAAGTCTGTGCTCCAGTTTTGGAGACTCCAGTGTTTTTAGTTTGTTACTTTGTTGCTTAACACATTGATAGCAGATATCTGTCTCTGTGAGATGCACCTGTACAGTTAAGGAATGCAGCTCCCCTTAGTACTGTGGCTTGCCAGCCTTGGCTGATAACGTGGCACCTCACTGCCTGGTCTAAATGCGGCTCCTGGCTCCAAAAAAACTACATGAAAGGGGCCAAAACATTAATGTTCAGGCTTCAGAATGCAGAATCCATAACTTGCTGGGTGACGACATGCTGGCAGCAGCAATCTTGTATATAAAGTCAATGGTTTTCACACTGGCTGACATGAGAGCATTACATTTGTGTCATCAATATGTTCCTTTGCTTCAAACCCTTTGCAAGTAACACTAACCCTAAATCTAAAATTTAGCCTCAGTGATGCATCTTAGCAAAACACACCCGGGAGCTGAAGTGGACTCGTCTCCTTTCAGCTTTTGATTCTGCAGAGCTGGTTCAGAGTTTCACTGGTGCTGAAACTGCCGATCACGAGACAATAAGTTGGTCTTTGTGTTGCCAGCATGTCCAAAATGACTCCTCCATCTCTGGCTTGTTTATATGAATCAGGGGGATGCGGTGGGGGCGGATCCTCTACTCCACACTTACTCCCTGCTCTCTCGGGTGATGGAAAGGTTATTTTTGCAGCTTCTTTAGAAAAAGAAAACAAACAGTGAAGGACCGGAAGAGGAAAATAATGAATTAAAGCGCCGGCATTATAATTCTTGAGAGTGAAGACTCAGAACCCCCCACCCCAGCTCCTATTTAATCGGATGTAATCTACCTGCTTGGCAGCATTCCAATCAGATAGTTTCAATTATGCTCTTGTAATGCCACTCTGCGAGGAGGGGGAAAGTGCTGAGCAGAGCACTTTGCAGGCGATTTGCAAATAACAGCAAGGGAGTCTTTTAGAGAAATGACTGAACAGGAAGCCGGAGAGTTGCTGGAGTTGACAGCTCTCTCACTCTTAGGTTTGCTGGCTTTGGCGGTGACGGCATGTTTTGCATCCCGCCGCCTCCTCCCCGTGACAGCAGCTGTCGGGACAGTAAAGTGCCACTGAAGGTGGCCTCCTATGGTAATATGGAGGTAATTATTTTCCACTGCTACACCACCATCTCGCAACCAGGCAGGCAGGTCGGAGCCTCGGGAGCAGCGTGCAGAGGCAGCCATCCCGGATCTCAGTGACACTCAGAGTTATTGAGTTAGTAGGATGCAGTCTGGGGTGTTTGGGAGTCAGCATTCGGTATTTGTGTTCTCCATATGTGTATTTGCCCCCAGTGTCAGTGTGTTGCTGGCCTGTCTGAGCGTCGCGTGAAAGTTAATCTGGATGTCTGCAAACACGCGACTGCGCCTGCCGTGATAAAAAGCCAGACAGAAGAGCTGGAGGACAGCGGTGCTCAGTAGTCTGGCAACATACGCTAAAGGTCGATAGTGTCATGTGTGACCGATGAAACAGATTGACCCGCGGGGCTCTGGTACCTTGTCACCCTCCACGGTCCTAGCATCTGTCTGCAATGTGTCACCCCCAGGGCCCAACATGGCTACTCAGGCTATTAACCTCCAGCGCGCGAGGACACAGCAGAGTTAAGACCCGTCCACCCGTCTCTCTCTGTCACAAATCCACTCCTTACTAGCCGGCCGGCCGGCCAGCAGAGTGCATTTTCCGGCTCTTGTGTCCTTTATCACTTGTTAACCTCTGGTCCGAACACCGTCAAGACCAGGCGGGGCTTAGGAAGCCACCACCAGCATGCCTCACCTGTACGGCTGCAGGGGAGACAAAGTGGGACCTTGAATCAAACAACTGTCACTGTTAACAATGTATGTCACCATCTCGGAATGGGCCATAAAAACCAAATAAATGACGGCCATTACAGTGGAGATTGTGATTATGATAATGAGAATAATAAAGGCGATCATCATTACGATCATGATGATAATGATAATACTGTGATGATGAATTATAATGAATAAATCCCTACCCCATTTCCTAAATGGTGGGAAATGTATCACTACGAGAGGCCTGCAGCCATCTGACAGCCTCAGAGCGGCGTGAGGGTTATCGGCGTGTGAGTGTATATGTCATTTGAGCCGCTTGTACTCCGGCTACAGCCTGCTCTCTTTTCACGTCTGTATCAGTACAAGATTGCATCCGTGTATGTGACTTCCCAGTCAGTGTATAGTGTGTGTGTCATGCTCAGAGAGCACTTCCCAGGAGACCTGGCAGTTTACATATCACATTCAAACAGCTTTTGTTCTCAATATCTGCCACTTCCACTCTCTCATTGCTCATTCTCCCCTCCCCTCTCCCTGCTTCTTTATTTAGTCCCTTTCCAGAGGCCCTGGCTCTAAATCAGTGCTCATTTTAGTTTTTGTTGTTGCTTTGTTTTTTGATATGCTTGCTTTTGAGAAATGGAGACTGTCCCTAACAAAAACCAAAAATGACATTTATCTTTTCCTGATGAGTGACCTCTTGTGGTCATGGGAGCAATTACTTTTCCCCTCTCAGAGGCAAATATGAATGTGCAGTGCTGTTTCACACTTTTGTAAAACTTAATTAGAAATTCTAGTGAATGGCTTGTAGTTGATTTTTTTTTGTCACCCACTGACAGCCAGCAGTTTCCATAGTTAAAGCATACAAATACCAACAGCTGTGAAGCTCACTGAGTAACCCGTTAAGACCGCTTGAACTGTATGTATGGATAACCCTTTATTACCAGCATGTTTTATATAACATCACTGCATCAGTAAACAGTAACAGTACACGTTAAATGCCAGTTTGTGCTTTCTATAAACAGCTTTTTTTTCATCCATGCAGTTAGTGTGTGCAGCATCCTCAGCTTCACTGTGAGCTGCAGCATTTGCAGCTGATAGATCATTCAGTATAGATTTTCAGGTACAGTGACGTCATACCTGGAATTGTTCATAGAGAAATTTATACAGCAAATTAGCCATTTTCCCCTTCCTTTGGCTTTTATGCTGAGCTAATCCGCATTCTGTCTAATGGCCAGCAGGAGGCGGCTCATCTTTTTTTAACAAAAGAAGTTAGACTGCACAAATCAATGAGAAAAATTATTTTACTGTTGATTTATGATCTCAATAAACTTTCCCCAATGAATTGTTGGTATAATTTCATACACCCTGATGTTTATTTTTTTAAATTATGGTTCACTTTAGAGTAAAATAGCAGATAAAAGAGTACGCTTTAAGGCAGAGGTTGGCAATTTATTTTCCCAAGGGGCCACATGAGACACTGGGAGTATCGTGGGGGGTGGGGGGAGGTGTTTAGCCTCTTAGCCTCTTAGCAAGTTTGACAGCAACCTTTTTTAGGGTTGGGTTATGTTTAAGCTACATACTAAACAAGCAAATTTTCAGAAACTTCAAGACCTCTCAAATTAAGTGTCCTGCATGACCTTTGGCCTTACAATTCTTCTGTAATGGTGTGCTTTACATAAATGAGCCAATAGTTGAAAATTGCATGAAGAGGGGATATGCTGATTTAACTCTACCCATAACCCTAAACAGGTCACACGCATCCCACTAGATGTTAAGAGGCTTAAAAAGATTTCAAAGTGTCAAACTAAATGTTTCAAAACTGAGAAATCCCTCTTGTCAAAACGGCTACATCCATTTTTTATATACAGTCTATGCTCCTGGTGCTAGCTCCATACTTAATGCTCGTATACTGATGTTTTTAATAATAACTTCAAAATTTCCCAACTACTTGTTTAATCAAAATGATTTTGTGGCTTAAACTTTAACCACTGAGACAGCAGGTCAGAAACCACTTATATGAACAATCTGCATAAAACTAATTTTTACAAAACACTTAGCAGCAACCTGTTACACCAAAAATGAAGACAGACCGATGTCAAAGGAGTGCATAAAAGAGAGGATAAGCTGTGCAGTTGACCAATGAGGTTTTGTACACAGATAATAAAACTGCCTCAAAAACGAGGTCCGTCTAAACAGACAAGCCACCAGCACCCTCAGTGAAATTCATCACTGGTGTCACAGAGAGAAACAAGTGGAATTTGTCACTGACATCAGACGCGTCATTTATATAGAAATGTCAGCACAGCATTCGCATAATGATGGAAACAACAACGCTGAGGGCTTTGGGCCTCGCACTCTGATGGCTGTGTGCAAACGTCACCAATAATGTGTCTTTAGTCTAGACATGTCAGGGCTCCGTGGGATCTATATCCACGCCTTTTTGTCAGCACCTTCAATCTTCCCTGTTGCTCAAGAGCTAAGTGCAAGAGATTAATAAGTGGATTTGTAATGCACAACCTCAGGTTTGACACTATAAGTCATAGGCTGTTTATCGCTTTGGCTTTCTCGCCAGATTGAAAAATAGCAGATGCTGAGGAAGTCAGTCAGCCAGGCCTCCCACCCCACCCTGCACCCTGCCACCCTCCTATTTCAACCCCCTCCCCTCCCCATACTTCATGACCAGGAGGTACAGTATACTGTAGCAGCTAATGAGCAGCTTGTGTCTTTCCTCTGTTTGTTTCCCTCTGGCAGACAGATGATGTGACGCAAACAGAGGGCTCTCAGCAGCTCCAGCTCCAGCACTCAGACTCTTCAGAGAAGCAGCAGCCCAAAAGGTTACATGTCTCCAACATTCCCTTCCGCTTCCGGGACCCTGACCTAAGGCAAATGTTTGGGGTGAGTACCTTGAAGGAAAATTCCAAGCTATCATAACTTGGGTCTGCTGTAGCCTCCTTTCCACCCACAGTGGAACTTTTTCCAAGGAACTAAAACATTTCCACTGCATTCTAAAGACCTGAGAAAATTAGGTGAATCTTTTGCTGCTTTTACATTATTCTGGGGTTTATATTAGATAAATCCTTAAAATCATAATCATCAGGATGTGATCATGCACAATAAGCACACTGTAAAACTTTTTCAGAAATAAGAGAGCTCATTTTATTTAAGAGAAACGTGAATAGATGAATTCAGTGGGAAGTGTACCTGATAAAGGCATGAATGTTATTCCACATTAGTGGGGGTTTTTAAAATAAATTGTGCATTTATATCCGTGGTGCTGCTGGCGGTGACTGTGCAACACATCTGACGCACTCACCGAGCAACCTTTAAGTCTGTTGTGCACCTATAAAAACATGTCAGCATGTTTAATGCAGAAATCACAGCAAAATGATGCGCACAGTTTTCTGAGTGAGCGTTCCACAGTTACATTAGAACTCTGCCGCGCTCCTCTGCTCTCTATTTGGGTCAGAGCTGCAGGTCTGCATGTCTTTTGGATGGCAGAGCCATGCTGCAGTACACATACAGAGCAGAGCGGCCACAGCAAACAGGATGAGGCACTTCAGTTACATTTACATGTAACGTGATAATGCTTCACCTTTCTGCACAGTGTTAGGAAGCACGTTTGCTTTGAAACCATCAGAAGATATTTTATTTATCTGATGTGTTGCTGTGATGTCACTAATGCTGCTCCCCGTCTTGCTCGACCAAATATCCAACAATATCTGTGGTATACCTTATTTTTAATACACTTGAATTCAACTTAATTCAATTTTAATTATATCTAGGGGCATTTTTATTATAAGTTATAAGTTAAAGCTCTAACAATATTAGAGCGAGAGCACCAACAATCAGATGATCGTCTCTGAGCAGACACCTAGTGACAGTGGGGAGAAAGAACTCCTTTTTAACAGGAAGAAACCTTCTGCAGAGCCGAGCTCTGAGCAGCCACATGCTGTGACTGGTTGGGGAGAGGGTGGGTGAGTGAGCTTTTCCCCTCTTGGGGGCTTTCCACAAGCTTCTGCCCAAACTGCAGGGACTGGCAGAGTACTTCCACCAATCACAAATGTTCCATGCTGGAAGCTGACTTTTCCAAAGCTCCCGGACTTTCAGAAAGTACATTCCAGGGGACATCTTTGGGGGATTAAAAATAGTTTCCCTGCAAACTAATCTAATCTAAACTTTGGCGCCTCTGAAGGTTCCCAGTCCTTGGGGAAAGTTCCTGTGGTGGAATTGTACCTTACGATATTGGTGTACTTACAAATTACTGTCATCTGGAGACAACAATGCCTGAAACACACACACTCAGGAAACCACAAAGGTAGTAAACTGTTTGCAGAATATCTAAGAAGCTCTGCATTTCAATGTAAAATTAAAGGTTAGCACACAAGAATTTTACAGGGTAGCAGTTCTCATAGTTGAGGGTCCCATCTTACCCAAATTAAAGAGCACATCCTCTGATGTAAGAACAAATTATTATGTCTTTATTAAAATGAATATGAAGCATCAGGGAAAACAATCTGAACCACACAACAGGCCACTTATTTAATGAGCAAAGCCAGTGCTTAAACTGTCATCTAGTTAATGCATTGATTACTACACTGTCAGAGGGGGGGAAAGAAAGGAGTGCCTTCTGAGTTTTTAAAAGCAAACAGCTCAATCAGTCCCAATCAGGTGCTGAACTCATTGCTGCACTGCAGGCTGGGCACTAGGGATGGTAATGATTTTACTGTTCATCTCTGTCTGCTCCCCCCCCCAAAGAGCTTTGGTTTTTTACACTTCTGTTTAGTAAGTTTGTCCCCTGAACAACAACAATGTGAGGGTAATATTATTCTTATAATATGAGGACAAATACAAAGAAAGGGGAAGAAAACATTTAATTTCTATTCCTGTTGTGTTCACATATATCAGAGCGTATACACGGAAAAAATGGGTAGTCTTCACAGGTCATTAAACAGTCTTATTTTCTAGAAGTTACACAGAGAGAATGGTCAGCTGCTGACAAATGCAATGAGATTACATATCAACATACAAGAGGTCCACCACAGAAATTCTCTCTCTCCCTCTCTGTCTCTGTGCAATTAATGAGGCAGTATGTACAGTTCAACAGCTCACCCTTGTGTCTCACAAAAGCCTCAATACGAATTGAACCAAACATCCCCTATTCAATAACGATAATGGATCTGAATGGAGACGATTGCCAAAAATGTACTTTAAATGTTATGCACTAATTGGACCATTAGAATCCAGAGGCGTTAATTCTCGTCGTTATGAAGACAACATCCAGCTGATATTAATTACTCGAGAGCTGTGGCTGTGGCTTTATAAATTGCAGACAACATGGCTGCGTGCTCGCTCTCTCTTTCTCTCTCTGATTGTTGGCTTTATTGTTCCCAGCTCTGGTGCAGGTCGTGTGGAATCCAAATCACCTCAGTAATTAGCTTGGAAGCTTTGTGAGTCTGACTGGCTCATGCAGATATATGATGCAAAATTGATCACAGCCCACCCAGTCCCCCTCAATCACCCTTCTCACCCACATTGCTCGGTCCCTCCTCTTACCTGTACCCTCCTTTCATTCTTGGTGGTTGGCATACCAGAGAATTGTGGGTTTGATTGTCTTGGGTAGAGCTTGGCAAGGCGATAGCTGGTCTGCTCCACCCTCTGACATGGCCTCCACAATGGGCCTTTGTGTGATCAGCGCGTGCAAAACCTCATCCCTCTAGCTCTAATGGCTTCTGGAGCGCCACCGGCTCAATACGCCATTACTGTTACGCATGAGTGAAGCCCACAGACATGCAGGCGGGAAGACAGAGGAGAGAGAGAATGGAGGTGCTGCACGGCTCACTAGAGAAGGCGTCTACAGCAGAGCAAAGCCCCACCAGGAGCTCCATCTGCTCCCACACGGCACGGGGAAACGGTCTCTGTTGAGTGCTATGAAGGTTTCAGCAACAGTGGAAAGCATTCAAACAAGAAGGGAGGGCCTGAAATCCACTCTGACATCACAGGGTTAAGGGTGTGGAGAAACCTGTGAGCTTCTAACGAGGCCCTGAATGAAGGCCTCATTAGGGCAACCGCAGCGGACGTTAATCAGTAATTAGAAACTGTGATCTCTGAGAGTGAGTAAGTGTGGGGGAAATGAAAACACTCCAAGCAGCGCGAGTGAGCTCTGTGCGGCGCCCATGCTGCGCTGCTTGAGGGTGCCCTCGTTTGTGTGACTGGGTTCTTCAGCAGTGCTTCTTGTAGTGAATATAAGGGCTCTCACAGCGTTCCCCAGAGCAATCAGGACCTCTGCACCCCCCCGACCAATCCAACTGTCACACTGTGCCTCAGCATGCTCCACACGGGCACTCTGTTTGAATACACAGGGCGCTGTAGCGTAATTATAGGTTTCTGAAGAGCTTAAAGATATTCAGGCTAATCAAAGGTGGAGGCACAAGGGCCTCAATCTTGTTTGTTGCTTTCACACTCGGAAGCTTGAGGTCTAGTAAATATAGTCGATTATCATTTTATGCAGGGAAAAAGCTTCCGAGTGCACGCTGTATTTAAAGTATACCAGGCTTTTTTTTAATGTTTTTGTTTCTTAACTGTAGATATATGCCATCTAGTTATAGCTTTTTGTTTGTTTTAAACCAGAGGGGAAAAAAAACAAGAAGGAGATAAGAGACAACTTACAACCCTGTAAATGAACATATAACATATGGTTTTAACAGTACAGTCACACTACCACACAACCTTGGTTGAAGACTGCAGCATAACCAAAATTATTGAGACTGTGTGCAATGAACTCACAATCTTGTTGCCTTTGAAATGGTTACTCTGTTAGACTCTGTTATCCATCTGCAAACAGTTTGCATAGAATGGGGTCAAGTTGGCAATTGCATGCAATCAGTTTGTGATAATACGGTTAAAAACGTGAGAAATTGGCAAAAATCGGAAATCTGTTGCCGTCTACATGCACAGAAATTCACATTAAACAGAAATTCACAAAAACAACTCACATTCAGCCAGAAGCAGAAATTCCTCCACAAGTAGTGACACAGTTGTCGCAGGGTGCTGATTTAACTGCAAAATGACAACTTGCTTTTACTGTATATAGGAATATAACCAGAATGCAGCCAGTTGGCAACCAACTGAGTCAAGTCCTCTAATGCAAAGAGATGTATTGCAGACAAGTTGCGCTCATCCGTGCAGACTAACATGTTAGCATTCTGTCCGCATTAATAAATTAGATGTTAATTATTTCCAAACAGACTCAGCACTTTATCTGAGAGTGACTGCAGTCAGTCCACGTGTGCAGTCGCAGTCGCCTTGCAATCCAACGCGGTTACACAGAAGTTGAGGGTGGTGCACGGTCGACGTCTGGGTGAACAGTTGGTCACCGCAACTACTCGCAATCCATCGATGACTGCAAAAAAATTCAATGCAATTACTGGACAACCCCATTTCCCCTACTCACAGTGAGGTTGCCATCATACATTTACTCCAGTGTGACTGAGCCATAAGTGAACAATTCAATTCAATTCAATTCAATTCAATTCAATTTTATTTATATAGCGCCAAATCACAACAAACAGTCGCCTCAAGGCGCTTTGTATTGTGGGTAAAG
>JASGAU010365333.1:0-12946 GCA_030220045.1 Australoheros facetus
CAGATAAAAGGACACAAAGTGCGTACTTGTCGTCTTGCTCTAATCGCTGTCTGTGTTTCCCTCTGTGCTGCACACAGATGCTGCAGTAGTTTGGTTTGGATCGTAAAACGTATTTGCAGCACAACAAAGGGGAGTGTGTTCTCCCACGTT
The DNA here is from genome assembly GCA_030220045.1 of Australoheros facetus. NCBI lineage: Eukaryota > Metazoa > Chordata > Actinopteri > Cichliformes > Cichlidae > Australoheros > Australoheros facetus. The sequence continues at coordinate 151 of JASGAU010365333.1, forward strand.
TGTGCGCTTCGGCTTCCGTGTCCAGACGAGGACCCGCCCACGCTCATATGTAAAGGAGCAGTTCACAGAAACGCGGTGGGAACGCGGGTCCGTTCTTAAGCGTTTCGCCGGTTCATTGGGAACAGCACGAGCACTGGCACGCGAACCGGCTCCTCGGCGGTGTGAAAGTAGCAACAGTAACCTTTTAAGACACAGACAAAATTCTTGCTGCACTCAAAGTTGATCACATTTTTTTTAACTCCCATTTCAATTTATTCCTTTTCAGGATCTTGATACCTGACAGTTTTTTCGCCAGCCACACCTTGACTCCTGAGACTTGACCGTGATGACATGGAACAATGGGGAAAACGCACACACGCAGACACACAAAACCCAAAACATGAGGGAGACCAGACACTGGGGTCTGTAGGTTCTCGCTCATTCTACACAAACATTTTCCCTCTAGTTGAATTCTAAACCACTGTGATCGTCAGAAGAGCCTTTGAGAAGCCTAACATGCTAAGTCCCCTACTAAACCACATTTTGGGTTTAGGCTTTGTAAATCTCACTGCAAGAAGGGCTGCCAACAGCGGGAAAACAACATAGCTAACCTTTACTCATCTCTCATTTTTCTCTGTATTATTTCTTTTTTGTTAACCAAAGGAAAGCGACAGATTGTTTGTGGACAGAAGTGACGAGTTGACTGAAAAAGGCCTGTGCCAAACTCACACGTAATTTTTTTTTAATCCACATTTTGCACCTAGTTATAAAATCTTTGTGCTCGGGGAAAAAAAAAAAGTGTGGAAAAACTTCCAGTGCTTTTTTTTACTCTTGATTTGCAACTTCACAAACTCATTTTTGTGGCAAGGGCACCTCAAAGAGAAACAAAAATTCAGGTTTTTGGGAGTGGAATTAACTTCTTTGTCTCCTAGTTCACGAGTTTAATACGCTTTCATTGGGATTAACAGTGTTAATTAACCATTCCTGAGCTCAAGCCGAATGTCCTTAATGCTGCCCTTTGAATTAGCAGCATACAGCTTCAGTTAAGCCTTGATCCATCAGGTGGATTTATGAATAATCTAATCTGGATTTTAGGGAGGAGTTTCCAGAAGGTCTGCACTTGTATTGCAAAGTCAGTATGTTGACGTATTAGGACTTCAGGGGAATCTCTATATTTCAGTTGCAGGCATAGCCACAGACTCATGGCTGCCATTTTAAAAAAAAAAGCATTTTACTCTTTTTTTGTTTTTTAATTCTTTCTCATTCTTGTTAAGGATAAAGGCCTTTATATACCATTGCCTATTTTGAACACCGCATGTACTTAAGTCTGTTTTAAAAAAGTAATCACACATCTCTCAGTTTTGGCAGTGTAGATTAGTTCTTGTGGTTGTAGTCAGTTGGATCCAAGAGTTTATACACAAACTCACACATAAGTATACTTGTTTTATAGGAGAGTATTTTCTGGTCTTTTTTTTAATATCAATCAAAGTAAACAATTTTACTGGAATAGTTTGACATTTTTGGGGGAAAAAAAAATCATTTACCCCAGATAATAAGCTGGATACCACTCTCATGTCTGTACACTAAATATGAAGTTATAGCTAGCAGCTAATTGGTTTAGCTTAGTTTAACATAGAGAACAGAAACAAGGGGTAACCGCTGTCTTAACTCAGCTTAAAGGTAAACCAATAAAAACAAAAATATTCAGATAGATTTGTATAAATATTTTCACTATGCTAACTTTACACTCGTACAAAAGAACATACTTTAGTTATATCAAATCCATAAAACCATGCTGACTTTAAGATGCATGTTGGACACATAAAAAGTACTTCTGCTACTTTTCTGCTTCTGCTAATGTCTGGCTGCTCCTTATTCAAGTCCTGAGATAACAGCCCAGTGGGCCGTATTCTTTTTCATACGCTTGTTTTATGCAACTTACATCTTGCTTTTGATGTTTATTCTCGAGTCTGCATCAGTGACGGAGCAGCTGTCAGGCCCTCCTTAGGTATAAGCAAGTTAAAAGGTTAGCATGTAACTTGCTAATGTTTACTAATTAGCATCACCTGCAGAATAAAGAAAAGGCTGTTAAAGATTGTATTAGTTTTGCAGCTGTTCAGCAGTTTAATAATGGCACTAGATGAATATTTAAAGGTTCAGAGTGATTACAGTTTATCCTCAGGGAAACATGAATGTGCCAGCATTCAAGATTTGCACCAGATTTCATGGCTCTTCATCCGTTAGTTACTGAGAAATCGAAGTCTGGACCAAAGCAGTGGACTGACTGATTGAAATTGCCATTTATAGTGCAGTGCTGCAAGCATGACTAAATTCACCATGGTTTTATGGGGAAGTGTATGCTGGAAGTGATTCTTGGCTGTTTTCACACAGCCTAGCCTGATGCTAAACTAGGCTAATCATCAGCTTTGTATTTAAAGTGCAGCAATGAGAGTGGAATCGTCACAGCTAACAGCGAGAAATGAAAATATATATTCCAAAAATGTCACTGTTTCTTTCTCTTCACTATCGGCTTCAATATTACGATAGTCACTTACTCTGTTCAAACATGTGGCCTCAGTATTTTGTCAAGCATTGTCAGTTTCTGCACATTTGCTTACCATCACTACGCCTTGAGAAACTGCAGTCTTGCGATTGAACTTGCTGCAACAGTGCTGACTCAGAATCTCTCCTTTTGAGAAAAAGGAAGAAGCGGCTTTGCCTTGCGGACAGTTCTCAGCAACCACTGATCTGGGACTGAACAGCTTTTTAAAATTTTTTTTTCCCTGTGATTAAAAATCTTGACATCAGTGTTTTCGGGGGCTGCTTCCTCTCATCGGAGGAGTCTGCTTATACCTGACTGCTACACAGCACGTCTTCTTTGGAACTTCCCCCGTGTGAACGCCATCAGCTGACTGAGATCCTCTGTAGTGTGGTGTACTGTATGCAGTTTTTATCGTTGAACGGTTGACTTTGCACCTGCCTAATGTTTTGTGGAACGTGTGCTTGTGGTGTTTTGTGTCGTGTGTGAATGTGTGCGTGCGTGCGTGCTGTAACAGTGTGGCTGCTGACAGCCATACATGTTCTTAGTTACTTTCTTGGTTGTTTTCTTCCGAGATGATGAAACTGCTTTCCATTTATCATGTAAGCAATTTAGATGCATAGACTTGCCTTCTATGCCTATGCCTATGTGTATGTGATAGCGATTAAAAAAACAAACAAAAAAAAAACGTAACAGTGCTCTTTAGTTCCACCGCCATTCAAGAACCCATAACACTTAAATGTGAATACTTTCATCCTTAACATCCTGAACGAAAAAGAGTAAAAACAGTGATCGCAATGCAAACAAAATATATTTTTTAACGTGTAAATTGTACATGAGTTCCAGGTAGAGGAGAATGTACTTAAACATATCTACTTGCCAATAAAATATACTGTAGGAATATACATACAGCTTTCCTCCTCTGGCATAGGGAGGAACCTCTCACTACGCTTAAAAGGTTTATTGTATGACTTTCAATGCAGTTAACCATGTTAATTTCCTTAATAACAATAAATGGCTAGTAAATGCCTCATTAAGTCGCTGTCTGTTTTGTTTTTTTAGTTTGTGAAAAATGTTGATCAACTGATTTTAATAATATGTCATTTGTGCCTGTTTAAATGACCAGGATATCAAAGTTTAAGTTTTCTGGATTAAAAACTGTCTCCTTACTGCTGCAAGTCTGTAAATGAATCTGCGTTGGCTAAGTAAGAGACAACAAAGTGAAGTTGCTTTAAAAGTTTGTAAAGCAACTTTGCATTAATTGTGTCTGTAATGTCCCTCCAGCCCCAGTATAAGCAGTGATGGGGCTGGAGGGGCTGCAGTCTTCCCCTGAATCATACAGGGAGGGGGTAAGGGAAATTAGGAGATCAGAGCCTCCCCCAAAGTTTTCACCAGAAAGTCCTGTTGCTGCAGCTCAGTCTGTATAATCAGATTCTATCCTGTACTGATAGACCACTCAAATGGTGATAAACTTGAACGCTTCAGTCTTCAACCCACCGCACTGGAACCATCAGCGTGGGCCAGGTGACAGAAATCTGGAGGTGTGGGTGCCACTGCTGTATAACCCACGTAGTTGAACAGGCGACCCATGTACTAAGGGCAAGAGTTAAGGGTCTAAGGGCCACTCCCACCCACTTTCTTGTATATTCTTCACTGTCCTATCCAATAAAAACAAAAAAAAAGGTGGCATTGACCGCTTTTTGCAGGGCAACAACAGCATGCATAAACTAAGGTGTAAGCAATTGAATTCAAGCCACTGCTTGCACATGACGCCACCAGTGCTGCAACCATATGGGCCTCTAAGACGTCTGTTGCACTGAATGTAGTTTAACTGTCAATTCATGTGGAAGCTCTGAGTTAAGTTAAAGCAGTGGTTCTCAAATCCAGGCCTCATGGCCCGGTGTCCTGCAGGTTTCAACACACCTGAGTCAAATATAGAAGTCATTAGCAGGACTCTGGAGAACTTGACTGCATACTGAGAAGGTAATTCAGCTGTTTGACTCAGATGTGTTGGATCAGGGACACATCTAAAACCTGCAGGACACTGGGCCAAGAGGCCTGGATTTGAATACCACTGAGTTAAAGTAACGCATAAGGATATTATGCTGGAGGTGTAATGGCTTAAGCACGGTGTGATTACATACGAAGTCCATAAAATGACTAAGTCCATAAAATGACCAGCATACACTTCCCCATAAAACCATGGTGAATTTAGTCATGCTTGCAGCACTGCACTATAAATGGCAATTTCAATCAGTCAGTCCACTGCTTTGGTCCATTGAAAGTCATGTTGCTTGGTGCAAATTTGCACCAAGCAACATGAATAGAGGTGAATCTGCATTTGCACAAGTTAAATTGTTTCAATTCTGGCAAATAATTCACTTCACCCACTGGCTGGGGATTCTCCCACGGACTGTTGTGTTCCCAGCAACAATCAGAAATGCAGAACAAACGTATTCACGCATTTTTGTGGGCAGCTTCACCTTTTGATACAAAAAGTAGTGAGCTTCAAGAAAAGGGAGTGAAATCACATACCTCATGGTAACTTGAAAATATGTGGGGCAGATATTAGTGGTTACATCGCAACTATATGTAATAGGTGTGTGTTTGTGTGATTCTGTATTAGGTTAAAACGCGTTACATAAACAATGTTGTATGAACAGAATAAAAACCAGGATTACACAAAAGAGTGTGAACACTGATTTCCATCCATATCAACGCCACAGTCACATGCTGTTCTCCTGCTGAAGCTTCAAATTCGCAGTATGTGGAAGAGGACCAGTTTTTCCATGTTTTCATGAATTAGGTTCATAACGCAGCTGGAAATGTGCACAGATGATCCAATTTAGACTAATTAGAGAAAACATGTTTTGTTTTTTTCTAATTTGAATGATGTGAGCAATTATCACGGAAAAAGAAATGTTATTATTGGATTTAAATGCACCTATTAGAATCAACATTGAAACCCCCTTTTGTTGAATAATTATCTGATGTGTTATTGGCATAATTGCATTAAATTTCATCTTGAGACCTGTAAGACTTGAGTAGAGATGAGTATTTGTTTAGCCTAATCTCGTTTACCTCAGGGGGCAAAGCTCAAGAAAGCTGACATGTGCTCAGTTCTTAATGAGTATAACAGCTTTTAGCAAGAAGAGAGAGAACAATATTGACCCGAGGAAGAATACAAACCACAACAATGGAGAACAATTTCCCATTTGTTGAAAAATTGCATTTTCCTTGAGCTTTCCGTGATCTGTTATGTTACTGTTGAGGTCACAAAAGTTTGAATTTCTCACCAGGCTTTAAAGGCTTTTTTTGATACAAAGTAGATAATAGTTTACTATCTGTTCACATATAATACAGTAACTATAACATTGTTTTTGCACATTAACACTGGGATACATATATATAAAAAATAATACATACTCAAAATTATTTCACATTTTTTCATTACATTAAAAAGATGGTATTATGCAATAAGTCACTTGACAGAAAACAATAATTACTGATATTTAATTCTGGAAACTTTATTCTCCAGATTGAGAGCAAATCCCATTTAAAACAGCTCTTATGCTGCTGCCTCGGTGTAACCCGGTCTAACGCAGTAACTTCAACTATCCATCAAAGTGACCCATCACATTAGGCTCCATAGGCTCCGAACGGTCAAAGGTCAGTTTCTTCATGGGCGTAGAATTCAACTCCGCGCGCTTGAAGTTTCCACACGAGGGCGTGAACCTGGGGGAGCAGGGGCGCACGGCAGACACTCGTGTGCGCGAGGTGTCTTTGTGCGCGGCGGCTGAGTTCTACGCACGCGAGTTGTTTAATTTACTCGCGAGGAATGAATTCCTGCGCGCGCGGAATGACATTATTTGCGCAGATTAAACTTTTTCTCGCCCGTGACTAAATATAATTCCATACTCTTCTTATCCATAATTGGAATTTGCAGTTTTCTAGCGAACGCTCATTAAAACGGCGATTCCCTTGTCTTCAGGAGAGCGGCCGGGTCAGGCCAGGCCCAGGCAGAGAAATTTTGATTTTAGACTTTCCGACTCATTTTCTTTCTTTTTCCATCTCATAAGCGAACTATTCAATCAGTTACTTATTTTTTTATTTAAAAAAAATATATAAAAAGGTTACATTTTCAAGCACTATATCCAAAATTCAAGCACTTTTCAAACCTTGAAAAACTTTTGATGTGTAACTTGTGTCTCAGCTTTGAGAAAACCCCCCATAAAAGTTATATGTGGCTCAACTGGGAACAGTGTGCTGTGACTTTTGTTAAATGGGCTAGTTCTTTTAATAGCGCTTTTCTACTCTGACTAAGCACTTAAAGCACTTATACAACACATTTACATTCACCCATGCACTTCCATATGAAGCTAAGCTAAGTGCTTACTGTCTACCTTTCACACGCATTCATACTTCAACACTTGCGTTGGAGAGCAACTTGGGGTTCAGTATCTTGCCCAAGGATACTGTGGCATGCAGCCCAGAGCAGCCAGGAATCAAACTGCCAACCTTCCAATTAGTAGGTGACCTGCTCTTCCTCCTGAGCCACAGCCACTTTTGGTAGTGAGTCAACCACCTCGCTAAAAGAAAAAACACCTATAAAGTGATTCCCAAATTTCAGCTGAAAATCAGAAGCGCAGGGTATCTTTATACTGTCACCACGACATATAATACACACCACAGACACGAAAAATCTGTATTTTGTACTTGGGGAAGTTGCTGCTGCTCAGGGTAAAATTTTTCCAATGAGACTTGTAGTTTTCTTTTGATAGGATTTTCTTCAAGGGCCACTTTCTTGTCTGCCTCTCTTTTCCTGAGTCTCTCCCTGACATGCAGGGGAGGGTTTTTCACACCTCCCCCTCCTGTCACTGGCTTTAGAGTCATAGCAAATGGTCCCCACAGCTGTGGGATGATGTCACCCCTTCTCTCTCGGTGTAAAACTCATCTTTGCAGGTCCTGTGGGTGTCTGTGGGGGTCAGTGTGTCCTCTGTTTATCAGGACCAGTCAAACAGCGGGAAAGCATGAACAGCCCCCCTCATACACTTCATTATATGACTGTCATTCAAACAGGACGTTTGCTAGACATTGAAAATTAAAGCTTCTAAAAATTGAAAGCTGAGTCCAAGTGGCTGTAAGTTTCCATGAGTTTTACACACTTGCAAATTAAAATCTGGCAAATATTACAGCGCCCTTTGTTTTATTTGGCTCTTTGACGCAGTGATGGTGATAGACACACACATCTACATCTTGTTTCACCTTTAAAATATGACTGTAAACCAAGTGAGCCCTTTAAAATAAAAGCTCACAAATATTAAAGCTACTTAAATGGGCTTATAAAAGGTGATGATTTTTATGTGTATATAATGGACTGTGTTTTGTACAAAGTGGACTATTCTTCCTGTTATGACTACTGTTGTATAAACAGGATGTAAATAAATCTTTCAAAATGAAGTCCACTTCATACATTTCTAGCTGTTTTATTTCACAGACAGTGACAGACAAACAATCTCTAATTGTTGTTTCTTCTTTAAAAACTTCATTGTACTTGATTCTCTAAATAAAAGCTCAAAAGTATTAAAGCTGCTTTTTGAGTTTCTTTTACGAGTTTTCCAGCCTTCCCCAGTGCTTCCCTTAGTGTAAAGTTGCTGCATCTAGTTGTGTGTTTAACCTTTGTATTAGTTCCCGTTTTATTTTGGCACTCCTTTGTCTCTTGTACTTTGTATTTAATTTTACTCCCTCCCCTGTGATTGTGTCTATTGTGTGCCTGTGTCGGGTTTCCTTCCAGCTGTGTCTCATTTCCCTGATTAGTCCTTAGTGGTGAGAGTATAAATAGTGCTGTCTTCACCTTGTCCTTGGTTAGAGCATCTGTTGTTCTTCCTTGTCTGAGTATTCTTGTCTGGATTCTGTTTTTTTTTTGGTTCTTTTGCAGTTTTGTATCATATGTTTTGGACTTTTTAGCAATAAATATGTGTTTTTAAGAAATCTGCATTTGGATCCTTATTCTGGAATTTTATTACACAGTTTCTGCATATGGTTTCATCTTTAGAATAATTTAAAGAAAATTATATTTGACTGTCAAAATAAAGGCTCAAAAATTTTAAAGATGCTTTTCTATCTTATGAAAGATAACCTTTTATATGTATATAAAATTCGCTATCCTGTGGCTGCCTCAGTAGCTTGATTTATGAACACTTACTGTGCAAAGAGGATTCCTGTGAATGTTTTGGCCTTTTGAGGGATCTACATTGTGTTCCCAATACTTCCTGCAACCTCCAGAAAGGAATTCTTAGCTTTTGATGGCTCTCCATTCATCCTGTTTGCTCCTATTGGCTACTGACAACTTCTAGTCAGAAATTAAAATTCAGTAAAAGAGTGACTATTTTCTCTCTAATAGTTTTATATAGGAGTGTTGGTAAGGTGTTGGGTCACCATGTTCCACCAGAAAAGCGACCGTGAGCTTTGGCATTGATTCTCCAAGTGTCTGGAACAAGACTGGAGGGAAGCAAAGATATTCCTGTTTTGACATCTGTCCATAACCAGATGTCAACTGAGCTCTGGGGACTGTGAAAAACATCACAAAATTTTCATAATAATCAGACCAGTGAGCCTTCATGGTCTGTTGATGGGGTATCATAGGATGATCACTCAGAACAGCTTTTTTATGGATTTGCAGTGACTCTTCCCTCTGCACAGAGAGAGGGATTTTGGGAATTCAACAAATGCAGAAGCTGCAGAAATGTACTTACAATGATGTAAGTCACGGTTCTGTTTATGCCATTCTTAAAAGGACAGAAATTAAGTTGCTGCAGATACAATACTTTGTCACATGCTCTCATTTTACATCATCTAAACAGTGAAAGAGAGATCCAAATTTTGATTGATTCACAAAGATTGATTCACAAAAACCTAAATGTTTTATTTTTTTATGCTTTTTGCTTTCACAGTGATACAAGTGAACCAGAGGAAGTGCAGAGTCTAGTGTAAAATTAAACAAAATTAAAAAGTGCTCCATCAAACAAATCTAAATAATAAATCACCCAATTCAGTTGCTAATCTGTTAAAAGGTTTCCTGCTCTCCTTGCTCCTGGGTGTCTTTGCTCACCAGATGCTGCTCTCACATCTCACTGCCCCTGGCCAGGGTGACAGCTTCAGAGCATGTGGCTGTGACCAGATGAGACATGCCCACACAGTTATTTCCTTCATTTCATGCAGCTGAGCAGTCAAAAATACTCCTAGTTATTTCTGCCCCTCCAGCATTTTTACATTTAGCCATTCCCTTGACAGAGGGCCTTAATGTAAAAGTGGTATACAGTGAAATGCTGTTATAAACTAGATATTGAAATATTGTTAGCTGAGGAACGAAATTATGGTGTTGCTTAAACATGAAAGAGTATGGGGGGGTCTGACTGAAGCCACGCAGTCACTGGGTAATGACTTGTGAGTAATACCTTGCTAGCATGTGGTTTCATTTTACAGAAAATCCTCCATTTTGAAACACTGTGTGACCAATATTTATAAAACAGACTTATTTTTTATTCAGTATGACCTAAAATGAATGACTGAGACCACAAACTGAGCAGGAAAGAAAGTCAGAAAGACTGTTTCCCCATTGACTCATAATGGACCAGCAATCTTTTTGCGACCACAAATATTATCATCTGGTGGCCTTCAGATAGACTGCAGGTTTTTAGGCACCTTCAGCTGATCCAAAATGCTGCAGCTAGAGTACTGACAGGGACTAGAAAGAGAGAGCAGATTTCTCCCATATTGGCTTCTCTTCATTTAAAATATGTATGTACGTGCACTGTTGGGAGATAACAGCATTTCTTCTAATATAAGTACTAAAGAATTAAACTGGATATAGAGCTGAGGAATTGCAATGCATTCTGTATAGTCACTGCCATGTTGTTCACACAAAACCTAAACAAAGATAGAAGATAGGAATCTAAATGACCCATGAGAAGATCAGCAGTACGATGCAATACAGAGTGAAGCTAGACAACGAGGCAAAGGCATGTTATTAAGATGGATTGATCCATATGAACACAAACTGCAGTCACTTCATTTTTAGTGCTCATGCTCCTTGATATTTTCCCCAAAACTATTTGTTTTCAAACAAGTTCAGAATTATAAACAACAACTTGTGTGTGTCTGAGATGCAATGATGGTGCTCAGTCAGGATCACGCTGTTACATTTCAGAAGCTGGTTTGCCTAAAACAAAGCGCAAAAAAGTGCAAAAAATCTTACTCCTTTTCCAGTCATAAAGTACAGCTGTGTCATTTTAATCACACACCAACTTGCCATTCTGATGAGTTTGTAATGTCCACAATTTAACTTTTGAGTCCCCAAACAAATCTCTGCATATTCCATGTGCACAACTCAGACTTGTGTGAACAACGGTCCCAAAATGCATTGCGTTTGTGACATCACAATTCAGAGCTCTACTGAATGATAAATTCAGTCAAGCCAAGCCAAAAAAAAAAAAACTATTGCAGCTTTAATCTTTAGCTCTCATGCCCTCCCTCTTCTTCACTGTTTTTCTGGATATTTCACACTGTAACAGTCAATGAAGGAGGGAGACATATAGTCTGACTCCTAATGAATGGTGATGCTGCTCCTCTGGGGCAGTTTGAGTTCTGCTGCAAGATACCCTTTCAGATAGGGACCACTCACTCACAGGATTCAATGCATTGCCAGATATACTCAACTAGGGGTGTTTCATGTTGCCACCAGGGAGTTAATGGTTATGACATCTGTACGACACACACACACACACACACACACACACACACACACACACACACACACCATTGACCTTAAGCTCTCAGCATGCATGGTCATGAATTTGGCATTTATCTGTCAGTTGTAATTAACTGTGGCTCTCTGTATTTTCCCTTCTGGGTTTGTTGTCACACAGGACTTTTATGCCTCTGGATTTTCCTCTAACTTCCTAAAATTGATCTTTGACTAAGGACACCTGCATTGCAGCCACACTGCCCCAGATTTTAAATTTATCTGATAAATTAGGATCAAAGTTTAACTTTAATCCCCAGCTCTGAATGTACGACAAATGAGGGTGGGGGGTTGTGGTAGTAAGAAAAATGTGAGTCACCCAGAGTTGGAACCTCTGTGGAGGTGAAGGACGGTTTTAGAATCCCCTGAAGCAAATATCAGCATGGTGGAAGACCATATGGTCCCAGGCTTTATCAGTCAGAGTTGTTGAGCTCTCACAGTCAGTGTGAGTGTAACCATTGCTGAGCCACATAAAGAATGCAGTCATGTGGTGCTTCTGCAGTCAACAAAAGCTTTCAAAATTTTTATCATCAAAATACAGTCTGAGGTTTAAAAGATGTGCCTACATTTACAGCTACAGTAGGAAAGAAGGGCTGGTTTATCTCAAACTGTGTTCCTGATGCAACACACCTGAATCAAATGGTTGAATTACCTCCTCAGTATGCAGTCAAGTTCTCAAGATTCCTGCTAATGACTTCTATACGTGATTCAGGTGTGTTGGATCAGGAACACATCTAAAACCTGCAGGACACCGACTCTCGAGGCCTGGAGTTGGCCACCCCTGCCCTAGGAGGAGTTGATTCAAATAGCAGGCCTGGAAATGGCAAAAATTGACACCTTCAATTGAAGATGGCCGACTTCCTGTAGGCTTTCGGGTATGGGTCCAAAGAGACTTTTTTGTATGTCTTAGGATGTTACATGAGCCTGCAAATTTCAGAGATGTAGATAAAATGGAGCTATGCAAAAAACATGGTATTACATGATATTTCCAGGTCCCACTAGGTAGAGCACTAACGTTTAGGGACTTTATGCATATCATTGTGTTCAGGGTGGGAGGCTTATCAAACCACTAAAGTTTGAGGCAGATTGGGCAAGTTGGCTTTGAGTTACGGCCCTTTTTGTGTTTATGGCGAAACACCGAATATTGCCATCCTGCCAGGGTCACGCCCTTTGGCGAAAACTCAGTTTTGAAAAGAGTGTAAGGCCAACTCCTGAAGGCTTTTTAGGGGAAATTTGAGATGGTTCGGCTCAACCACCTTGGAGCTGTACCTCAAAGTGTAAAACATGACATTTCCTGCTCCCACTAGGTGGCGCTGCATCTGTCAGTAAATATTATCATATGTATGGATTCAGGGACAGACTGCCATCCTACTGTGGAAGTTTGATCCAGATTGGATAATGCAGGTTTGAATGAGAGGCAATCAAAATTTCCTGGCGAATGATCGAAATTCACTGTGGTGTCACGGCCACGCCCT
>JASGAU010365337.1:0-19000 GCA_030220045.1 Australoheros facetus
GTGTGTGTGTGTGTGTGTGTGTGTGTGTGTGTGTGTGTGTGTGTGTGTGTGTGTGTGTGTGTGTGTGTGTGTGTGTGTGTGTGTGTGTGTGTGTCTCCCTCTGCCACCATGTTGCTGATTTCATGGAAAAGAAGTCAGTCTCTTTATTCTTGACAATTACCTCAGTGGAAACCCATTGAAGCAATTTGCTGTAGCTCTCTTTTGTGGTAAAAGAAATAATTTATCCAGGGTATATTTGACACGTCAAAGAGACAAGAAAGCCACCCGTGAGTGAGCAATACATTCTGCTCCCACTCACTCTGGCTTTCCCTGGAGCTCTTGCACCCTGATAAAGTGTTTTCTGATGGGAGCGTGGATTTTGACAAGAAAGTGGCTGGAGGAATATAAATGTGTTTTATTTCATTCATCTGAGGTCGTCTGTTGCTAATGGTTTCCATTCATGGCTTAGAACGGTTTTAAAAAGAAAATGCTTGCTTTAGGCTCGTATAACTGTGGTTGCTGATCCTCTGATTGTGATTCCATGTTTTCGTATCACACTATAAATCAGTGGAGTGGTTTCCCTTCCGTTCACTCGCTCCCTCTTCGGCCTTCCCCCTTCTTTTACCTTTTCCCCTCCACCCACTTGAACAGTAAAGGTGCTTTTCCGTTTGTATTATTGAACCACACTTGCAAAGCAAGGCTCCTGTCTCTCTGTGTTTTCTATCTTTTCATTTAATCACAGGCTGACTCATCGATGTTGAGATCAGGGTTGTATGAGGGCCATACCATCTGTGGGAGGACTACTTGTTGTTCATGTCATTTAAGATAGTTTCTTGAGACTCTGGCTGCATGTTTGGGGTCATTGCCGTGCAGCAGAAAGAATTTGGGAGCAAACAGATGCTTTTCTCGATGGAGGATTTATGTTTATGTCTGTTTAAGGAGATATTTGGCTCTTTAAATTTCTATCAGGTTACTGAAAATGGTACAACTATAGTTCCAAACACTAACCCAGTTCTCCATGGCTACCAGCATAGAGTTTTGCTTTAGACTCAAAGAACTAAACAAAGGTTGTCTATGAATGTTTAAATACAGACCACCTTCAGGCTGGGAACACACATGCACATAGCCATACACAAATACAAATAGTTTTCTCGGTTTCTGAAATGTGACCTTTTGTGTGTGTGTGTGTGTGTGTGTGTGTGTGTGTGTGTGTGTGTGTGTGTGTTTTTTGTTTTTTTTATTAAATATACTCAAACTCACTCATGTTTCTAATAGGCTGCTTGTGGACCCACAAGTCATTCCCACTTTGAAGTATTTTCAACCAGGATTTATTTAATTATACATTAAGATGCATCTATAATATTGATGGGGTGGCATGGGAGCCCTGGTACTACAAAGGGTCTCTTCCCAGGTCCGAGAGAAGCATGTGGGGTTTAACAGCCGTGAATGCACTAACTCCAGGTTCACGTTTCACTGAATTGAGGCCATTTTCTTCTTCATTAAAGTGGCCTGCATTGTACCCCAAACACACCACATACTGTACCAGTGAATGGGAAGCTTAAACATCTGAAGTTTTATAGGTTTTAATATTGAACAAAACAAAGCTTCTGATTGTGCCTGTCACGGTAAAAGGTTTTGTAGACATAAACGTGCTGGAACAGTGATCTCTCTTCAGTACTTTGCACTTGGGTTTTCTCATTGGAATTTTTGCATAAATCTTACACCAACTTGGGCATTTTGGTCAAACAAATCAGTGGAGTTAAGAGTATGAAAACACCAAGGTCTGAGTCTTTTCCCAGTGCCTACCCGCAGCCAAGTGAATGTACTGGGACAAAACTCCCCTTCAGTCAGCTCAGTGTGGCTAACGGGTGGGTCTTGGTGGGTACAAGTTCTCCCCTTGGCCTGCCGGGCACAGCGGGGCCTGACACAGGCCCTCCTCAGTATAAGTCTCGTCAGTCCTCATGGCAGCAGACCAGCTGAATTCCCTCAGATTACAGAAATATCTGGACAAACCTCCATATTAATCTAAGTCCGCGCCATATTCATTTTTGTCCCTCTCCGTAAGAAGGAGCAATCATATCAATTTCAAAAACATTCTCTTGTGACTAAGTCTGCATTGTTACTCAGATCTGCTTGCAGCTTAGCATGTTCTATATCCCTACTCTGTTTATTTTTGGCTTTCCACAGTTTTCTCATAGTGTCATGACTATTATGGTAAAGTATCTTTTTTTTTATTTTTATTTTTTTACTGCTAATGCAAGCCACGTAGTCTATAGTCACAGAGCAGCCTACAGAATTCAAACTATGCTATTGGACTATAATTCCCCTCTTTTTGCCATTGTTCCTCTGTGACTTGGCTGCCATAGAGATGGACTAGGCAAATAGCGAGGGAGCAAGAGAGAGAATGAACAGGAATAAGGGGGGATTTGAGGTGCTTTGAAATGGCCATTGTCCTTAATAGCAAGGCCTTTTATGAATGACTGATTTACTTTAGAGGAGCATGGCATCTGGTTTGTGTTTGACTTGCATCTTGTTTTGGGAATGTGAACCCCCTCACCTCCACACTCTCTCTATGTTAACTTGGGCAAGATCCTGCTCTGTGAGCAGATGTACGCTGGTGGACAAACATGTGGCTGTAGGAGATGCTCGGCTGTCATTCTGTGTTTTTACATGAGAAGTCTTATGTGTGCTCTCAGGTAATCTGCTGCTTTTCAGTCACAGCTGATAAGTGTATGCTGCCACTCCTGAATGAGCACGGCCTAAGCCAGATGAGGCCTGTTTGCCATTGATGAAATGAAAATGCATGCCAATCACAACCAGACTTTTTACAAGACTTTTGTTGCCTTCATACTTCCTTTTTTTTCTCTCTCTTCAGACTTTCACCTCTTAACCCCTGTGTGTGGGTAGCCTCAGGTTGCTGAGGTTAGGTTAAACAAGCCACCATCAAAGCCATAACACCACTCAGGTCGGAGGAGGGTCAGGGCGCAGCGGAGTGTGTGGTTTGAGGCCCTAACAAGAGGGCACAACTGCCAACCAGCCAAATACTGCTGCCCTGCATGGCTACACAAGCAGCAACTCTATTATGTTCAGCTTTACTCAGCGCACAAAGCACAGCTGTCTGTGTAGCCATACCAAATTACTGAGCAATACTGCATGTGCTATAGGAAAGTAAGTGAAATAGCTGTTTTCTGCAAGCTGGGGGGGGCTTTACCCTCATGAAAGCAAAGATTAGTAGGGTGTTGAGGTGTGCTAAAAGTGTTGATTGCCATTAATCTGAAAATTGCACATCTTTTATGTATCTGGCAGCTGTGTGTCTGAGAACTCCATAGTGGCCTTTTTGTTTCAGTCCTTTTGAACCCCTGGGCATGTTACGTTCCTCCCATCCATCCTCAATATTCCTCCCCCAGCTTAACCACGATGAGTACAGTAAGGGCTCATTTAAAGGGTCATTAGAGTTAATCCTTCAAAACAATGAGCAAGGGGAAACAATGTGCTCCCTAGTCCTCTGACTCTGTCCAATAATAAAGACCTCTTGTTCGCCCCACAGATGTTTAGAAGTAGCCCGTTCTACTGATATCACGCTACATGACATAAATAAATGACTCATTCAAAATTAAAGGTTTATGAAAATAACATGAAATGATCTAAGGGGATTATGAAATTGGAAACATGAATTTGAACTCTGGGGGCAAGAAAGAAGCAGTGACAATACCAGAACATGAATTCAGAAGCCTACTAATAACTTTCAGATTTCAGAATAGTCACTCATATTGTTCTATGTATTTAAAGTGTATGATGTGCCTGATTTACGCTGATCCCCAAATTTGCCTGAAGCCGTGAGCTCTGCGTAACATTTGAACCTTTTATACAAAACAAAATGCACGTGTGTGTGTTTGTACACACAAAACTAATGGAGTTAATTCTGACATCCAGTGGTAATTAAAGAGGTGTTTAAACTATCCTGACTGGACAGTGTACACACTCTCAGATTTTCAAATCTGGAGCAGATGTTTTCATTATACACGTTAAATAGAGCACATGAAACTGTACAGCATACCGTACAGCTCTAGAGCACTCACGGGATGTTTTCTGTATTCAAAACAAACCAAATTAAATCTTCATGCAGAGTGGACTTGTCTGAGGCAGAAATTGCTGCAGGGGCACTTTATTCTGATAAAGTGCCCTCATGTAGAGTCTGCATGGAAGAAATATCTGCCGAATATCCTTAGGCGAATTGCATTTTTAATTTTCTCTCTCCAAGTGAATTGGAAACTTGCTTCATGCATTAAAGGTCACAATAAAGCCAGCCATCTTTGCCTTATAAACAGCAGCTGCTTATCTCCACATACTGACATGTCCTGTCACTCAGCTGGTCATTTCCTCCTGAGGCTTTACGCTTCATATGTCACATTAACATGAGGAAGTCGGGGTACTGAGGATGTGATGCCAATATATACTTGGTTTTCTTTGATGACGGGTGACTTTGAGAAGGATGTTCAAATGATCCGAGACACAGACCTCCTTGAAATCCCTTTGGTCCTTAGTGAACCTCAGATGACCTAGTGAGCAAAGTGGATCAGGTGAGTTAGTATGAGTGGTAGTCCAGAAACAGAAGAGGGAGCTTCATAATAACAGCCCTCATTCTCTTGGGGGGGGTTTGTGTGGCACTTCATTAGCCCTGCAGTCTCGGTCGTGTCAGACAGTATAGCTATTGACTCCGCTGTAGATCAGCACCACAAGGTTTGTATCAGACACCACAATGAACCTTCTTGTCTGTTTTCTGTAAGACACAAGAAGAGGCTATTGCTTGGAATCGTTGGCATGTAAAATTGAATTTGCGCTGGGTGCTAACATTACACGAGCTGTCCGACTGGCTTACAGCTGATGTCAGGTCTTCCACAGCTTGATAGAAACAGATACTTGAGCTTTGTCTAGATATGGGTTATGTGTCTTGCATCTGGGAAGCTTTCCCATTTGTGTAGGAGGACTTGGACCCGCACAGCAGGAGAATGTGTTTTTGTGGGAGAAAGGCTTGTCTATGAGTTTCTGCATGTCACCATATGTTTGCAGAATAGTTTGTGTTGTGTGTGTAACTCACTGCAAGGTTCTGTGCACTCTGCCACCCCTCACCAGAGGGGTGTTTGTCCAAACGGCGCCAATGTTTGCACAGGGCTGTCACGATGACTGGGCTGGCTGGCTAGCCCAGACACAGCTCATCTGAAACACAGTACACCAAAGTACTCTTAAAGCTCTGTCTGAAGCTCTGCTTATCATATCTAACATCTAACTGGAGGAGCAGCTGAAATAAACAGTGTAGTAGAGCAAGGTCAATACTGGGAGGTGTCGGGTGTTGGAGATGATTTGCATTTATTTGATACATGACTAGAGTTGGTATTTTAATTTCCTGATGCAAATTCTCAAACAGAATGTTTACCATCCTTTACTACAACTATCTGCACCATCAGAGCAACACAGGTCAGTACATCTGCAGTCATGCAATAGATCAAAACACTTCATTAAGGATACAAATCATTTATTAGGGTTGTTACTCTTTGCTGATTTGGACAGGGCTTTGGTGGAAATGAGGGTATGGGCGGAGGCACCCAGTGGGGTTTGGCCAGGCTCAGGTGTCATAGACCTGCCATTTGTTTTCAGGCCATTAACTCAGAATAGAGAGCAGTGTGGTGCCACTCAGTGGGACTGCTGTCCATAAGGCACTTTTTCACAGGTGGTGATGAAGCGCTCATTATTACAGCGTCACAGTTCATCTCATAGCCGCAAGCTATTCTTTCACATATATTATTGTTACTAAAATAGTCTTGCCTTCTATTCGAAGGCATCTTTGAATTTCTTTTATAATTTTCCTTATTTTGTAGTGATCTAGTGGAATATTGGATTCATGTTTTGTATTTCCTAGTGGCTTTCCATTGGAAATGGCATGAAGACTGAGCTCAGGTTTGCAGTAGTGTGCATTTTACACTGATCAGTGGAATTTAGTCAAAAGCATTTAATTGCGGTGACTGTTGGAGTGAGAAAGAGGCTGCTAAGTGTGATGACTCAGTGGTCATCTGTGATTCCCGACAGTGGCGTTGGGGTTAATGTAGCGGAACCCTCTCCCCCGCCTCCAGTGCCTCGAACTCTCCCCCCACTGGCCCTGTGTCATGCTTGACTCACCAGGGGGTGACTTTTGAGTGACGGGTAGAAGGGGGGCCACGATTGGCTCATGCAGATGAGTGGTTCTGGGTGTGCAGCCAATGGCCTAATCTCATCACAGTAGCTAAACAGCAGCTCTCCAGTAGAGATGGAGACTTTATGTGTGTGAGTGTGCGTTGTCTGACACAGAAGTCAAGTGGAAAAACAGGACAAAGTATAAAGATATAAAGCGAAAACACCAAAAATAGGAGACTCATGGGATTTTCTGAGGTGAGATCTGTGTTTCTGGATTTTCACAGTTTGTGTGTTGTTGTTGTTTAATGGGCTTCTGTGATATAGTTGTGTATTCTGTTTTCATTCAGATCAGGAGAGTTGATGTTGAGGGATTTTATATTCAATATTAATGGGGTTTCCATCTGCGGAAAGCATATATTTGAACTGCTGAATAAGTTTTCCTCGCTGGACCGTCAAGGGCTAAAGCTCGGAACAATCTGTTTTGGCTTCCCTGTTTATGGATAAACTGTTCCATTTGAGTGTGATTTGTGACCGTCTGCACACAAGTTACCTGAAGTAAATGAGCTTAAATGTTCCAACAGGGAATCTGTCTTTCTGCAGGTGTAATGCACTTTTCTCTTCTACTGCTGTAACATTGGCCTCTTAATTTCACGCCTCACCATGCTTGTTGCTGTAGTGTCTCCATATGTTTCTCCTCTTGTCTCCCCCACAGTCCGCCACGGCTGCGAGTACTGCACAAGTGTGAGTGAGTGGCCTGGCTGGTTCTCTTCTCCCTCCCATCTCTCCATTAATCCCCCCCGATTTACCCATCCACTGGCCTGTTGTTTCAGTCACCATGCTGATTCACTGGCTGTCCTGGTTGGCCCTCCTGTCGCTGGACTGGGCTCCAGGCAGCTGGGCCTTCACCACCACCAGGGCTCAGGGCCTCAGGGGTCGCATCCAGAGAGACCGCAGAAACATCCGGCCCAACATCATCCTCATCATGACTGACGACCAGGATGTTGAGTTGGGTAAGGCTGCCTGGCAAAGCTCCTGGTCTTCCTGGAACTCAAGGGCCCGTATTTAATTTAAAAAAAAAAAAGTTTTTTCTTCAATAAAAAAAAAAAAGGCTTGTACACAGTTTATTTAAAATTCCATGTTTTCCCCCAGCCTTTTGCTCCTCTCTGTTCTAATGTGTTTCTTTGTCTTTGTGGTGATTTCCATCAGGACTTCTGTAGTCTTTCTCCACACATTAAATATTAAATAGAGGCCATAAGCCACACCGGAATGGCCATCTGGTCTCTCGTGCTGAATTGTAATTATTTGCCTTTCAGAGAACTGAATCAGATATTAAGTAAATAGGCGCAAACAATGGTGTTTGCCTGTGTTTAATGGCACAAACAGGTCTTCAGAAGATTTTTACTGTAACTGTACAGCACTGATCACATTACTTTGCCCTCCAGGTTCTCTACAGGTAATGAATAAAACCCGTAAGATCATGGAAGATGGTGGCACTACTTTCACCAATGCCTTTGTCACCACACCCATGTGCTGCCCGTCACGTTCTTCCATGTTGACGGGCAAGTACGTTCACAACCACAACACCTACACCAACAATGAGAATTGTTCCTCCCCATCCTGGCAAGCTCAGCATGAGCCACGCTCCTTTGCAGTCTACCTCAACGACACTGGCTATAGAACAGGTCTGTGAATACACACTCACACAAATATAATTAAGGCTTCCTTATTTCATACCTGTGGTGTTTTATTATTTTTTACAGAAAGTGGCAGTTTTGATAATAATGACGGTTTACCTGTATTAGGTTCTCAGTTTTGATTAGCAGACTGTCAATCACTACTAGCTCTAATCTCCTCCTGGCGACTCCATTCATATGTTAGTCAATGCAAATTTATACAGTAAGCTAGACTCCACAAACCTGCCTGCCTGCCTGGCTGTCTGCTGTGAGAAATGCAAACACATTGAGCGTGCCAGGCCGATGTCGTGTCTCATCAGACAGTGTCTGCCTGAGTGATGGGCAGGCGTTGAACTGGGCAGCTCAGTGGGGTCCTGTGGGCTGCAGCTCGACCTGTGGTTTTGGAGTTGATGCGTTAGTCTGCAATTAGCCTTCTCCGGGACAGCCTGGCTTCCTGCCCAGCCTATCTGAGAATGCTGTCAGTGAAGCCAGGGAAAAGGAGACAAGCAAAAAAGCTGAGCATCACATAAGTGCAGATAAAGTCACACAGACACACACTTAAGGTTTTTTACAAGCATTGCCTTAAGGAAGCAACATTTAAAGAAACTACATATTAAAACAGACCCATCTTTCCCTTCTTTCTCTCATCTTTTCTTCTGCAGCCTTCTTCGGCAAGTACCTCAATGAGTACAACGGCAGCTACATCCCACCTGGGTGGCGTGAATGGGTTGGATTGATCAAAAATTCCCGCTTCTATAATTACACTGTCTGTCGGAATGGTTACAAGGAGAAACACGGTGCTGATTATGCCAAGGTATGTGTTCTCATAATTCTTAAGAACGGGGTCCATTAACTCAGTCCCTAATTTGTTTTGCCGTTATGACTTAATATTAAGACTTCACATGACAAATTGCAGGTTCCACTCACTTATAAATACAGGCACTGAAGCAGCTTATGGCTGTGTGGTGATTCAGGATGGCAGGAATTCTCTCTCGAGGATTAAAGGGAATGAGCTGAGCTGAGGTGGCGCCTCCTCTTTCTGCAGTATCCCTTTATTATGAGGCACCTTTCCTCTATATTTAGACACTATAAAAGCGATGCATCTTTATGAGAAGCCAACTTGCTTGTGACAAATGCCATCTTGTATTTGTTTTTGTCTCTCACTCTGTCTGCCTTATTCCTCCTCTTTGTGTCTTACTGTGAAGTTTTGCAGAATGAGCTTGTGCTGTAATACCACAATATAAGAGGAGAATTTCTGTTTGCTACGGCTACACTGTGGTTACACTGTCTTTTTGTAGCTCTGGATGGCATCGGTCATCAATCTTCCCCAAATGTTTTTGTAAGAGCTGTCAGTTTGTTTTCGCAAGTCCATGCCAATATCTCCCTAGGTTGCGCAGTCCTGGATACACAAGAAATCCATGTGGCGCGCTGGCCTATAAGATGGGTAAACAAATGTTTGGATTGCTACTTCTCTGCCAACTTGGACCAAGGTGTAAAATTACCCACAGGCTGAGGCCAGGGTGTTTACATGACATGGACTTGGTCAGCAGATTGTGGTTTAAAACCAAATGGACACAATATTTTCTCTTCGCTGCCAAACCCATCAACCTGCTGCCACCAGGACAACCACAATTCTTTAGATTTGGACAGGGTGAGAAGGTGAGGGTATCGGTATCTGTGCAGAGTGCAGCTGGCACATCAAGTCACTGATTTAGATGCAGACCCTGCCTTATGATTTCATCCACTCAGGTCCTGTTCTATTTTTTTTTGCTTCTCATCTGTAGGAAGATGAGTTAATTGAGGTTTAGGATTTTGTCAAAGTCTCATTAGTGAGATTTAGTTTCAGAATATGATCCAAATAATGCTTTTATTCAAATCCCATGGCAATAGAACAACAACTGTAACAGCTGTGATATTATAAAGTGTCTTGAGTGCTAATTTAACAGATGTGCAATCGAGCAACTTTAGGGAAAAAAATCAATTCAAATCTATAAAACACTGTTGCATTGATTGTCCTGTAGGTCATTTTAAAACTTAAAATATGGGGATTACAAATTAAATAGATTAATGTTGTTGGGAAATGAAACCATGTGCTAATGGGGTCCCGTTGGGTGACTGCCACTTACTATTACCAATCAGCTCCAAAAGGGAAAAGTGATACTCTTCACCTCCCTGACTATTTTATAGCTGTTGGCCAGG
Organism: Australoheros facetus; assembly: GCA_030220045.1. Classification (NCBI taxonomy): domain Eukaryota; kingdom Metazoa; phylum Chordata; class Actinopteri; order Cichliformes; family Cichlidae; genus Australoheros; species Australoheros facetus. The sequence continues at coordinate 10,020 of JASGAU010365337.1, forward strand.
CATTCCCCATGACACTGTCACTTCCTTATGACCTGCCAGAGCTCTCAGCAGCAGTGGCTCAGATTTGGGAGCTGGCAGCGTAAAGTGCACAGCAGCGCTTTGCCATGTGCACATAATCATCGGCCTCCACGGGCATGTACAGCCGCCAGGCCATTAAGGCTGGTCTAGCTGTAAAATCTATTAATAGAGACAAGATGAATCAGCCAAACCCACTTCTGACATTTCAAGGAAATCACCCGTTACCCTTTGATTCAGCCTGGCACTCCCTTTCATTTGTTGTATGCCAGGCAACAACAACAGGTACAATGGTTAGTCTTCTCTTGGAAACTTGGCAAATGCCACTGGTAATTTTTATTCAAGGTGGGACCTACTGTACAATGGTCTGACAATTTCACATTTCCTATGTGTAAGCTCTTCACGTTAAGTTACAGTTACATTCATCGTATTCTTCTCTCTTTGCCTGTGCCGTTTAATTTCGAGATATTTCTTATATTGCCTGAGGCCTATATTTTTTAAGTGTCTGATTTTTGTGTCTCTTTGTATGGAACAGACAGAAGGAAGCATGGAAATGTAACAGAAAGTGGAGAAAATAAACTGAATGTAGCACAAAGCAAATTTATCACAACCGGTCACATTTAGTAGTGCTGAGATTCACTGATGAGGCAACAGCTCACATACTGTATACACTACACACACACACACACACACACACACACACACACACACACACACACACACACACACACACACACAGAGGCAAGCTGCCAGCTGTTGACTCGACAGATTGGTACTGTAGTGTACTCAGTGGCCCCACTTCATACCCCCACTGGCCCCTCTCAATTTATTTGAAAATGACTAGACGAAGGCAAGCAACATGTCACGGTGATTGGACTGCGAATGAGTTATGAAAGCTTGTGTTGTGTGTGCGTGTTTGTGTGTGGTTTTTTTTTTTCTTTCCTCAGTTCCACCTTTATTTCTAGCTTTCTCTTTTAGTCTTTTTGCCCTTATTAATGGGCCTTATTTCTGCTCTTCTTTTAAAGGACTATTTCACAGACCTAATCACCAACAACAGCATCAGCTTTTTCCGCATGTCCAAGAAGATGTACCCTCACCGTCCCGTGATGATGGTCATCAGTCACGCTGCTCCTCACGGCCCAGAGGACTCGGCGCCACAGTATGCCGACTTCTTCCCGAATGCTTCGCAGCACATGTAAGTAATACTCAGACTCAGATTATCATACATGCTCAAACATATACACTAATCAGGGTTTTGACATAGGAATTTTAACCTCGTAGAAGAATGAAAAATGAATGTTTAGGGCCCATATTTTGATTTCAGACCCTTTTAACATTCAATTTGCGTTTTAAAAGTTGGTTTGCCTAAAATTATTACAGTACGTATGCCCCTCAATCTCCAAGAGATGGCAGGTTGCTTAGAAGCTGCTGGGGGCGACGACTTGGCAAGCGTGAAATCAAAATGATTTATCATCCAAGAATAGCTGGGGCACATACCATAGAGAAGATCGGGAATGGCTTTTTTAACATAGCACTGTGCTCACGCCAAACCCACGCTGGCCTCCCGCAGCTCTCACTGAGTTAAGGCCGTGCTGCAGTACTTTGGGTCGTTCCACTGGCACTGTGCCCTACCGCTGCACTACACAACTGAATGCATGGAGGCATGGTGTTTTAGAGAATTAGATTTGGACTTGAAGGCTCGATATTCCCCTTTCTTTATGTTTCCCAGAGGTTTCAGTGTTCCTGCCTCTCACTTTCTGTCACACTTAACATTCTCATCTATTTATACAACCTCTCTGTCTCTTTATCCGTATATCTCTGTTTCTGTCACTCTGTTTACCTCTCCCCCCTTGTTTCCCAGTGTCATCTCCCTCTCTCTTTGCAGCTTCGTCTCTGCCTGTGCAATTCGCAAAGGACTTCCTGACCCTGTCCATATCAATCAGCAGTTTCTCCCTGCAGCTCCTAGGACCAGAGGAATGCATTGTGCGCTCTGGAACACCCTTTGTGACATTATTAATTTATTTTTAGCTTGAGCCTCCGGGCAAAGGGGGTGGAGCTGGGGCCCACGAGTGACTAAAGGGGTTGCCCCAGTTATTGTGTGTTTGTGTGGAATAAGTGGTGAGATTGCTATGGAGTGCCCAGGTGGTTGGCATGGGGTGGGTGTTTGTTGACTATAAACTTTCACAACAGAGATGGAAACACTTTTTTCAGATGTTAAAAATGTCTTTTTATAGATGGGAATATTCTTGACACTGTTCCATTTTAAATTAGATTATGGAAAGATATGACTTTGTAGTAAATGCCATCTACAGCTAGTCTGGTATGCACAGAGATGGAAAGAGACCGCGTGGCAGTTAAGGAGGAGCTGCTTCATAAATCAAAACAAACGTCTGTACTTTTGACAGCACCAATAGCTGGGGATGGTTTGATGTTAATGTCATTAACATTCTTCAGGTGCTTTTACTCTCTCTCAGATGTAAGCTGTGCTCCCAACCTATTTTAAACACTGTCGATTTGGTGCGGTTTCTCAATGGCACGTTTTTCCATAGCAGGGAGTGATGAATGTTATTCTGGTCATAGATTAACAACTTGCTGAAACTCTCTAATCTTCAAGCCTGCTGTCTCTCTGTAAAGTTTAGGAGGTATTCTAGGGTGTATGGCATGCTGCTGTAATCCAAAGATAATAGGCAAAAAATATAGACCTTCAATATATGCGACAGTTGGCAGGTGTAACCTCTGCTATGGACTGGCTTCATTCCACTGATATCTACATTCCTAGTTCCCCAGTGCTCAGGGCCCCATACCTTGGTGGCCCATTGCCCAGAGACACGTTTCTTTGTGGGTCTTATTAGACTGCCTGCTAAGTGGGTGAAGAGTTCACCCTTCTCACAAAGCAGACCTGAGGAGACGAGGACAGAAGGCAGCTCAGTCAGTGAGGGCAAAGTAGCTCTCAAAGCAAGTCTTCATTAAAGGTACAGTCAGTAATTTTTTCAGGTTATTTAATAGGGAAAAAAAGGATATTGTACTCATAAATATACATTGACTAGTGTGTAAGTATGTCTTCCAATAAACTGATGCATTCTCATAAACTTATTATTAACCCACTAAAGATATTTAGGAGTGGGTGCTGAATTGTGGAAGCCTCCATGTGCCCCACCATATTTGAATGCAGTGGCTGGGAGGGACCTCTCTCTTATGACTAATCGATATATACCTATGGTGTGGTATGTTATGGTATGGTATATATGTCTGTGGTATTACCTATTGTGTTCACCTGCTGTGGAGGGACATTTAAATTTGTGCCTGCACCTTTAGCTAACATTTTGCTAGTTATTATAGGCTTGAGTGTCCTAAAAGTCACACTTTCCCTCTGATAAACAGTTCCAGTACATTCTCACATCGTATGAGAGTTCATTTGCTAAGCCTCAGAGTCCAACAAATTTAAATCCCATTTAAAGATAGTTTCACTACTGCTAACTAACTAGAGGCTAACAGAAGCTAACAGCACAAAAATGGCAGAGCTTACTGACAGAAAAGTTCAGGATATCCTCAAAGTTTCACAAAGTTTCACAGCCTCTTTTAAAGTAAATAAAGGTGGACACTCCTGACCTAGCATTGACTGCTGAGGTAAAGAGTGGATTGACAGCCTACACAAAAGGGAAAAACTCCAGGGTGGTGACAGTCCGGAGTCACTATCTGAGTACACTCACAACAGACGAACAGCAGCCAGAGTTTTTGAGGTGATTTGGGGGTAAAAATGTAAAATGTTTAATTTACTATCCGTTTTTTTATTTTCTGATTTATTGCAAAGTGTTGATATTATTCAACTATTTTAAAATATAATGTCCACAAAAATGTATTTTTTACAGAAACAGTTAGTAGAAACACGCCAGCCGGCTGTGGCCGTTATGCGTTACAGTCTAAATTTAATGTTTTTGATCTCTCTTGGCTGACTAAAACATGAGGTTTGCGGTACTTATTCAGGGGTAGAAGCTGTTATAGGATTACTTAAAGCTGAAGGAAATTACTCCAATGTGGCAGACTAGAAAGTTGACAAGATTCTCTGAGTTTCTACATACTGTAGTTACTTCCTGTACATTATTTGTGTACTATTTTACCTTCAACCGCAGAATATCTGCACAACATCAAACTCTCTGCTTTCCGTTACTGCAAGCATAGGAACAGTTTCCTATAAAACTGAACAAAAACTCAGCAAACATGACCACTTCCAGTCCTGTGACCCATGACCTGTCCAGTCTTGTTATTCCCTGATTTCAAATGAGCATGACTTTTTGGTCCAGAAGTTGTTGCAAACTATTATTTTCTTAAAAATGTACCAACCCTCAAATGACTTGTCTTTGCCATGAGTGCAGTGAAGCAAGGAGACTTGTCTCTGTGTGAAGGGAGAGGTGTTCTGAGATAGGTGTGGAAAAACAGTCAAAGTGCTGGCTGCAAGATATTAAGACATTTCCCTCAACAAACAGAGTGGCTACTGATGCGTGTCAAGCACAGTGGACAACTCTGGCACCTGCTACTGAGCAGAGGTTTGTGAAAAGTAGCAGACAGGTGTTTTCAGCATCTTACAGGTTTTCTCCTTGACTGTTAGGTGCTCCGATAACTCGCATGTAGACACGTCTAAAGTGTTTTTCATTCTTCTACAGGAGTTCAACACCGATACAATAAAGATGTTTGTTCTATGAAACCCAAATCACATATCTGTCTCCTTCCTGCTTTCCTTCTGCCCTCTCAGCACCCCAAGCTACAACTATGCCCCCAATATGGACAAACATTGGATCATGCAATACACAGGCCCCATGAAACCAATCCATATGGAGTTCACCAACTTCCTGCATCGGAAAAGGTTGCAGACACTTATGTCTGTGGATGACTCGGTCCAGAAGGTATGAGTAACTATTAATGGACTTGAAGTTACTCTAAATAATTGTGTACCATAGATCTTTTTACAGATTGTTTGTTTTGTTTTTACACAGATTTATGAAATGTTAGAGGAAACTGGAGAACTGGAAAACACTTATATCATTTATACAGCAGACCATGGATACCACATCGGTCAGTTTGGGTTGGTCAAGGGCAAATCGATGCCTTATGATTTTGATATCCGTGTACCATTTTTCATGAGAGGACCCAATGTGGAGCCAGGGGCAGTGTAAGTAACTACTAAAATTACTCTTTCATTGTAAAACTTTAAGTCTTTACTTTTCTTGTTTTCTTGGTGTAAATTTCAGTTCCTTAAACTCATCAGTTTTATCATTTAATACTGCTTTTTTGCAAAAAATTAAGTACAGTCTTTACACCTGTACTGTTTCAGCAACCCTCATCTGGTGCTAAACATTGACCTGGCTCCCACAATTCTCCACATTGCTGGGCTGGAGACCCCTCCAGATATGGATGGAAAGTCCGTCCTTAAGTTGCTGGAACAGGAACGGACTGGCAACAGGTTTGTTTGGATCCATTATGCCATGTTGTAATGGATATTATGTACATGTAATTGCACAGTGTGCACGATGTGTGCATCAGCTCTGTTTATTGGCTTCTCTTAAGCAAATGCAAATTTCCATAGCCAAAATGATGGCTTTTGCTCCAGCTGTTCAGAGTGGGTTCAGGGTAATTTGGCAGATTTTCCTTGGCTGTGGGACTTTGGCTGGGATACACTGAGGTTCTTCTTTATGAAGTTTGCTGTAGAATTGGTTTGCAAACTAAATATTTTTTGTCTCCTGCAAACCCACTATATTAACAGTGTATAAAAGGAATGCAAGATTATTGTCCCTTACACAATGTAGTTATTCTTAAAAAATCTGCACAAAAATGTTTTTAGCGGGAACAAAACTGGGCTAATCCATTCATTACTGAAAGAGCATTACACCCACAAGGTCCTGAGCTTGCTGTGATCAGCTTCCATAAGTTTGACTAGTATTTTGTCCCCAACATACTGTAGCTCATGGTGAGTGCGTAGGCCATATGAAGCTTATAAACTTTGTACGTTTTGTTTTCCCAGATTCAAACCAAACCGGAAACCCAAAGTCTGGAGAGACACATTCCTGGTGGAGCGAGGGTAAACTAGGTTTCTTTATTCCCTTTCCACACCACAAACACATCCGTGTCACTGCAGAGCACTGTGTGTGTCACATAAACCTGACAGAACATTTAAATGAACCCGAAATGCACAAGGGTCGGTGCGTGTTCCCTTTTCAAGCAACACAGCTGCTTTTCACAGTTATTTGTTATCTGACAGACATTTCCTGACCGCAGTCGGCTTGGACGGCAGTGATGGTGTAACAGATTGAAGTGCTCTAAGTTGTTTGGTGAAGCTAAAATTGCCTAGAAAATAATGACAGTTCATGCAAGGGGTGCTGACACATGTGTAACCAGGTCATTTGGAAAGAAAGGGAAAAAAAAAAAAAAGCTACAAAGTCTTTTTCTCCTCAGGGGGCCTTGCATATATAAAGTACACAACACTATATCATAGCCCTAAACTTGACTTAGCTTGCACTGCTGGAGACAGAAGGAAGATACATTTCAGTAACATGGGAGAACTAGGCATAAGCAAAATAAACAAAGGCTAGCCAGGCTCAGGATGATGTTACCTGAGGAATGGCTGGAAGGCTCACACTCAATCCACTCACAGGACATGTCACCAGCTTTCCCAGTGTGGAATGTAGGAGCCACACTGCAGAAAACACTTTTCCCCAAGGCTGTTTTCTGATTCCATCCAGTGTGTGTTCTTTCACAGACCCTGTCAAGTCTCTATTTAACTTCCTCTGCCACAAGATATATGTTGCAGAAAATGATACCTCCAAGCTGTCAGTCCACTTTTGTTCACTTAACATGCTTAGCTGTGCTAATGCCAGGGGTACACTGACAGAAACATGACAAGTGAGGAGAGAAATAATCCCATCGAGCTCAACTTCGCAATATACAGCTGCCCGAGGGTTAAAAAAATAAGGCCGAAGCAGTAAAAAAAGAAAGACATGGGGGCACTCGTATGAAAACAAATGGCAAGAGAACAATATCACTGGTTGAAGCCAGATTGTGCTGGCAGCATGTGCAACCAAAAGAAGAAGAAAAAATACAATGTTGTATATTACAGAGTTACGTTCTTCCATACAGCTACTGTTACAGCTACATCCCCTCTATCATTTCCTCACAATCCCTATTTTTATTTTCCCCCCAAGTCGCTGGCTTGGATCTCATATCTCATTTCCACTGATTAACTTATTTGCCAGCGAGTGCATCAACATCTGCAGATGTGTATTTAAGAGTATAAAAGAAGCTTTAGTTAGCTTTGCTGCCGCTCACAGTGGCCAGCGGACTGCTGGCTTTTAAATCTGTTCTTCCATTAAGCTCTAAACTCTTCTTAAATGATGTCCATGGGTCTACATGTCTTTAAATGATAAGATTAGCCTCCTTGGACCTGACTCTTTTACTTGCAAATCTATTGACACAAACACAGTAGCTGAAGTTTTATGTGCTATTCCTGACCTTACAGTACTACCTCTGAGCCTGTGAAATGCTGAATGACAGCTGGGACTGACTATGTTGTTTAACACTTCATCTACGTAATGCAGCAATCAGGGAGTGACTTTAACAACTGTTAGCTCTTTAATCACTCTTGGCTGAAGGCAGGATACGTCAGCCAAGCTAGCGTGTGAACACTCCCTGCTTCTCTGTGCTACAAAGGATCAGACGCTGCAGTGGCCCTCCTGTGGGCAGGTTGTTCTGTGCCTCATTGGCATCTTCATTCTGGCTGTAGGCTGAGACCAGTCAGGGTATAATGGAAGAGATGGAGGCGAGGACAGGGGTTTGGCATGGCTATAGAAGAGACTCAGCCAGTCTTTGTGGTGGTGGTTGCAAAGGAAAAGGGGACAGGGCAAGTGAATTTGATGCCAAGCTAAAGTCAAACAACTTGGCCTGGACCTTAGCAGTGGTGTGAGGCTAAGCTGAACACCATACACAGACCCTCTGGCACGTACACAAACTACATAACTTTTTAATTCATTGCCCAGGAAAACGCACAGGACTGGCTATGACAGAATGTGAAAACGAGAGCATTTCATTCAGCTCATGTTAATAGTATACACACTCCCTGGAAAAGTCGCTCGTTTGATACAGTTTTCCTCTCCTCGCTGTTGTGTCGTGCAGGAAAATCCTGAGAAAAAAGGATGACTCAGTGAGCACTCAACACAGCAACAGCCTTCCCAAGTACAAGAAGGTCAGAGAAACTTGCCAACAGGCCGAATTCCAGACACCGTGTGAACAGCCTGGCCAGGTAAAAGAAAAACACCCATTTGCACACAAATGCGTCTTCTTTCTGCAAACCTTTGTCCACACGAGTGCCCTGATATACACACTAAAGAAAGCTGATTCCATTCTTTTGAAGTGACCTCCTTGCTGCCTGTTAAACTATTCTACAAAGCCACAACTGGTTTATAATTAGACCCCTTTACACCGTTTTGTGGTGCTCTAATTGGTTGGTGCATCACTTTGATCTGTGCCCATGAATTTTCTGGCAGACCAATGGCCAAATAGTACAGTATGTGGCCCCGGAGCAGACGGGGCAGGACAGTACACATGATTGCAAATTCAATTGAATTCAGTTTTATTTATATAGCGCCAAATCACAACAAACAGTCGCCTCATGAGTGTGGACGCATTCTGCAGAGTAAATGTTTAACTGTGAGCACAGATGACTGAAAAATGGCATTTCTTCAACGCCACAGTGTTTTTCAGTGACAGGCAGCAAGTCATGCTTCTAACATCCCCCCCTTTATCCTCTGTTTCCCATCCATTTCTGCTGTCCTGCTGCTGCGGTGATACTGTTATACCTTTTAAAGTACTCACAGGAGGGTGGGCAAGGGAGAAGGAGAAAGAAAGACGGAGATTGTTCTCTTCCTTCAGTGACAATACATCTCTCTCTCTCTCTCTCTCTCTCTCTCTCTCTCTCTCTC